>JANBPU010000188.1:0-31481 GCA_027575805.1 Mycoemilia scoparia | reverse complement strand
AGGGTGAAAGTTTACTAGTAAAACTGGACATCCATTTGGCTGTGATTTCCCCTATAATCATTGTCCCCAAAATTCACTCTTCAAAAATTATGATCCATATTATAGAAAAGGCAACAATATGTGTGTGTGTGTGTGTGTGTAAAGAAATTCTTGCCTGAATGGTATCAGAATCTGATACCAGAGTTTCATCAACTTAATATAAAAATAATATAAACTAAAAATAGTGTTATAATACAAAATAGGCTGTCATAACAACACCGAGATCAATCTTCTGTCATATGCTGCGCCTGATCGGGGTTGGCTGTATATGTTTAGGGAAGAGGCTTAAGATGGAGGAATCCGCCATATGTTCCTGTCATTATCTTCAATGGCCTGCGAAAAGGAAAAGAGCGATCTCGATTTGGTTGGGCATATCAAATAGTTTTCATTATAGTTAGGAATTCCGTTTATGTTGTTGAACATCACAGAGCTAGAGAGATTAAAACATAATGAAGTGTAAGTAGGTGCTTATTTTTAGTATAAATAAAATCCAACACACATTGTGCAAACTGTTGGCTCGCAAACATAATAACTAAAGGAGATCGTTCATAGTGAGCGGAGCCTACAAATGTAGCTGCTTGATAACTTACCGACTTATATAACCCAAAGCGACTAATTCGGCGATAAGAATCACTAAAAGTGCCCCTACCAAAGTTAAGGGGCGCTGGGCTAATGACTGAATAACAAAGTTTCCAAATTTTACAAAAACGCCTTTTGGCCGAGGTTCATATTTCTTCTGTGTGCTGTCATTATATGGTTGGTTGGCTATAGGTTTAGGCATGCTGCTATTACTGATATTTAACTGAGAGTTGGTGTTGAGTAAATGGATGTTATGAAGCCGTAGCTCGAGAAGGCTAATGGTCTCTTCAATAGCCTGGCAACAAGAGTTAGCTAAGGGTGATGCTGGGTCAAGCAGCTTGACACTTTCACGGATCTCATCCATAGATATGCGAATATCACCAAATTTTTCAATTACAGATTGCTTGTCTTTAGCAGCGGTGGTATCTGCGAAACTGCCGACCGGGAACGCGTTTTCAATATGTTTTTCGGAATCATGCAGAGTTTGAAAACACTTTTCGAGCCCCTGCAATATCGCGGCCTTCTTGGCTTCAATGTCCTCTTTTTTTGGAGCCTTGCCTTTGCTATCCGTAAATCCAGCCTTAGTGGAGCTTTTTATCAGCTTCAGAGCAAGGCCAATGTCATTAAGCAAGCTATATACAGTATTTTTCATCCCAAGAAGGGCCGTAGGCGATGGCAATGTATGTCCTCGTGGTGAGTTTTGATGCAGGGGTGATGTAGAAATACCAAAGTTCAAGACACTATTTGTGTTGCTAAACACAGCAGATTTCCTTGCATCAAGACAGATTTCCATACTATGACGTGCGATATGTGTCTTGGGTCTCTCCGCACTATGCATGCTCATTCTCGATACAGAGCTGACAAAGCCCGGTGATCCTTCATGGAGCGAGAAGCTGCGGTGAACGCCAGACCAGGTTGCCCTTGTTGAAGACCTAAAAGGAGTCTCAGCTACACCGCTGCCGCCACCACTAGCCCTTTCTGTAGATGCATGATATGCTGTCGTAGTACTTAGAGCAGCTTCGGTTCCCCTGCTGGTGTTGGTTTTTTGCAAACAGCTAGGACTAAGGTCTGATAGCTTAATCGATTCTCTATGCCTCTGCCTTCTGCGAATGGAGGACCCTTGAAGTCCTGGTGTTTGCGCACTAGTGGGTGTAGTCTTTTGAGGGCTAACTTCTGCTGATTTCCCACTCGAGTCTGGGAATTGAGCTTTAGCATTTTCTGTATCAATGGTCGTGGTATTTGGCAATAACGATATTAGAACTGTTTCATCATTTGTTGGGCGTGGCTCTGCATTTTCCTTTTCCGTAAAAGCTGGCGGTGAAATGTTTTCAGAGAGCCTAGGCTGGGGTACTGGGGCTATCATCGATTTTAGGGAGGATGACAGGCTTTTTAGGTTGTTGTAGGGCGTAGAGTTTGCATTATTAGCTGATGTAGCTGCAGAAGCTGGGTCCAACTTTGGTGTCTGTGGCAATGTGGGGTCTCTGGTGGTAACATGGTTGCTTGACGAATCTGGCTTGCTGCAAGTCTCTTTGACTTTAGTCGGTTTTGGTTTATATGATGGAATCCTGGTCTCATTGTTGGCATCTTTGTCAAGAATGTGAATAGGCGCTGTGTTGGTGGCTATATTCGAAACCACGTTTTCAGGTGCCTTAGGAATTTGCGTCTGAGTGTTTAAAGTGGCCCATTTGTTCTTATTAGGAGCAACATTCTGGCCTATTAGGTTATCGAGACGTAGCGTCATAAGGCCTGTACCGTCATCTTCCATCAAAGACCCGTTTATCCTGGCCCCGGCAAGCCTACTATTTCCCTTGGCTCTCCTGGTAGCATTTCTTAAAGGAGAATCATTCATGGCATTAGAATGACTAGAAATTGCCTCATGAATTCTCCCTGGTGTGCGAATAAGCCTTTGTCGCCGTATACTCTTTTCGGTCTCCATTCCCAGTCTAGCATACGAGACGCGGTTAGAAGCATCTACTTCCTGGAACTTTGACCCCTCTTCACTTACAACAAAGGACTGGTCCATAGATTCCTCAACTTTCTCAGCAAAATCGCCAGCAGAAAAGTCATTATCATTATCAAGCTGATAATATTGGCTGTTGTTCTGTGAATATTGGCTCATAAAGGGCTTCGCATTGCCCTCAACATCGCTCTCATCAGATAACAAACTATGGCCAACCGCGGTGGTTTCATTTTCGTTTCTATTTGGTGTTTTTGGCCCAGATGCTATATGGCTGGCTGCCTGGACTATATCATCGCCATTACCATTACGACTCCTTAGTTCGGGATTCCCTAACATCGGTTAACACGAGCCAAAAATCTAGAGTAAAGAATAATAATATTATTATTATAAGTGGCAAATAGTGCTTAACAAGCTGAGTTTTCAAAAAACAAAAGCAGTGTTTACATTTGTTGTTAAAGTGGCCCAAAACACCACCATTGAGATTTGGTAATTATGGGCAATCACATTTTTGGCCCTGAAAAATACCAGCAAGTGGCAGCAATAGTCACTGAAAATTCACCAACTCTTTACAATTATACCCAGACCAAGTCAATAATGTTAAGCCCAATACCAACTAAATCATTCCCTGCATGCATTTATTAAAGCATTATTCATTCTTTGGGGTGTTTGGAGTCAGGCTTGTTTATTTAAACATACATGTTCGCTGCACAACCGCAAGTCCAAACAACAAAGTGACCAATGGCCTCTGAATTTTAGGGAGGTTTATTAATAGACATCACATCATCAATGAGGTTATCAAGTGACCGGAAAGTGAAATTAATATTTGTACATTTGGATTACAATGGTTACATTCACTCGTGCCATGGGCATTTATTCTAATAAAGCCATTTATGTAAATGAAAACAGCTTCTAGGCTGTGCTATTGTTTACATAGAGTAGTGTTTTGACTCTCATATTTAAGGTCAGTTTAGTTTGCTGTTTGATAGCCACATGGTTGAGTTATCTATTGACCAATTGGTGAACGCTTCTGTGGTACTACTTCACCTAAGAAGTCCATAACTGTGAGGAGCTGATGGCAAGTGTGTGTCTAACAGTAGAGGATAACAACATTGAGTACAAAAAAATTGCAAACCCTAAACAAAAATGATACCGTACACATAGGCGACTATCCCCTAGTCAATACACACACGTATATATGGAGAGCTCTCCATCGAAAGGAAACAAGTTGGTACTCCCATGCATTCCCTGAAAGCCAGCCCATAGCCAATACACTTTGGCTGGAGTCTGAAGATAAACTATTGGCCATTATCCAGGGCATTACTCTGGTAAACCTTCAAAGGAGATTCTGTCATATATATCGATTTTTAGAAGGCCCAGAACTTAGGTCGATACAAACATTGGTGCTAATGATGCTATAAAAAGTTTATTATCAATTAAACAAAACACATGTGTGTGACTAGTTTTACAGAGTACGACTCAAGATGTTCAAAAGTCTTAATCCCAAGGGTTTTCCACATCTTTAATCTTATCTGGCTTGGTGTCCTTGCTTTCTGTGTGAAGACTCGAGCTAGTTGGTGGGCGGATTTGGATGCCTTTGTAGCTTGTATTATCTGCTATTATTGCTTGCTGGGAAAATGCTGATTGTCCTGCAGTTAGGGTATTTACAATCGACTGGTCTGTCCGTGGGCCCAATGGATCATAACTCGCTTCTGTGTGAAGTAATCCGTTAAGATAGCTGTCCCACAGCGCCACGATCTGTTCCTGTGTTTCTATCATTCCTTCAAGGTATGCCTCTATGGTCTTTTTAATGTCTGTGGCCCGGGCCATATCAAATCGGTTAAGCTCTTTATGGAGCAGCTTGGTTGTGTCATCAAACTGGTTCCGATCTCTCTCTGTTTGGCCTTCGATTTGTCCTATTTCACTGCGAAGTTGAGCGGCCAGATCTGAAGTATTCTGTGACGGCCTGGCAACAAGTTGTTCCATTTGCTTGCGTTTACGGGTCAGCTCCAACAAAGACGACTGCCACCTAGAATAGAGCTTGTTCCGCGAATTGAAAGCCTGTTTGGCCGACTGACAAAGGCGTATATATTCCTCAATAGTGATCAAAAATGTCGAGATGTCTTTTTCGCATTGCTTTTCTTGTATAACCTTTAAGTGCTGTTGAATGCTGCCCATGCTTGTCAGGCTTTGGGATAGTCCTTGGTTGATCTCGTTTTCTGCTACCTTGAGGAGGCTTTGGCCAAGCTCTGAGTATCCTATCGCCAGCTCACGCCGCTGCTTGGCCATTGATTCCAGAGCTTTGAGCAAATGGCGCAGCTGAGATTCAAATGTATTGATGTCAGCCATCTTCCCCTGGAACCAGGTATCTTTGGCCTTTGGTTGCTTGCTAAATGCTTCTCCAAATAAACTAGCCAAGCCAAGACCAACGCTGCCTGTTGCAGCACGGATGGTTGCACTACTTCCAGAACCACTGGTACTAACTGAAGAGCTTTTTGGGTTATGGTTTATATACAGAGCTCCGTATTTTTGACGTTTTGCTTCTGAAGAGTTACGAGAATCTGTTCCGAATCCCTGCGACTGGAGGAAGAGAATCAGGTCAGGATCTTTGTATAAGCGTGGATGAGAAACCATCCGCCTTAGACAGCTTTGAAGCCCAATTCTTCGCTGTTCAATAAAGTTCTCGTCAAATCTTCCAAGAGACTGCTTCTCTGGAATAGGTGGGACTATGACACCAGAGTGGTTAAATGTGAGGTTGTGATAAAGCCATTCAAAGTCCTTGTATCTTCGCCTAACGGATGTCTCATACTCGTCCAAAATTCCTGATTCTGTTCTTGTGACGATCTTGTAAACGATGTGCGACTTCAGAGCATCGCCGACCTTGAGTGGGTCAAGTATCGTGATCTCGAACTCTGGAATGCTTTCATTTTCGGGTTCTGCTTCTTTTTGTGCCAATGCTTGATGTTTTCTAGATGCCAATAGCGACCTCTCGGAGTCGCTCATTAGCGTGCTTGGCGCACGGCTAATCGGAGATGTAGATATATAGCCTGAGTAAGAATCTGGTCTAGGTGTTGCGTTAGAACTGTTGCTATTGCCGGTGCTGGTATCAACGCTATGTCCCGGAGATAGCGAAGATCTGCCAGCTCCGGATGCAGAGGAGGACCCCTTTGTTAGGATCTCGCCGGAGTATGTTGGCTGTGTATTTGTTGCATCTTGACTTTCTGCCTCCTTGATGGCAGATGTAAGCGGGTCAACAAATGCGGTGCCTGATTTCTGCGCTGTGGCATTCATAGCGGCTCTTGTTCGCTCAGAGATTGCTCCATGTTTACGTGGCACCATCCGTCTTCTAGGCAGTGGTTTGGATGGCGAGGTGGCAAGGTTTGCTTTTTGATCTGGGGAATTTGCTGTTGAGCTATCAGCTTTATCTTTTTGATAAGCATCACGCTCTTTCCTGATGTCAGTAGTAGGTAGCTGAGTTGCCTCTGCTTCATTTTTCACACTTGGCTTTGAAACTGCCCCTTCGTCCCAAGGTCGGGCTTTGTCTGTAGCCTCTATGTCCTCATGTGGGATGTCCGTAGTACGCATTTCTGTTTCATTTTGGGTTGCAACCGTGGCATCTTGTATATCACCCCAAGGAGAACTTTCTGCAAAGGGGTCAATTGGCTCGTCATCAAGCATTAGCGAGGCCAGCAACGATCTTGTTGCAACTTCGGACTTGCTATTAAAACTATCATCTTCGCCAAATGGGCCAAAACCGTGTTCGCTATTCATGGAGTTCGAGCAGGTTCCTGAATTGGGCTATAATGCAAAGTTTAAATTTATTGAGAACAGAATAATAACAGAAAACAAGGTTGTTGGATTGCCAAGTGCCACGGTTTCTGTTTTAACCAACTCAACATCCATGTAAGCATCCTTATTTTTCAGTTTATGGCATTAATGCTAGCAGCCGCGTTTATTGTAGACCTGTGGGAGTTTTATACCCAAGCCCTATCTGGGTATATGGTGATTTTTCATTCTACTTTTTTGTTACAGAGGTGTTTGCTGTTGTGCTCTGCAACACATGCTAAGCTGTAGTTTTTATTGTGAATGGGCACCGATTGAACATACTCCTTAACTTGACCATGTTGACCGCCCGAGTAACCCCAAAATGCCATGATCCAATTCTTTGGGTGCTAAGGATTTATTGGAATAAAGGCTGTTAGAGGCCACACAAGAGCACATCATGCGAGAATAGAATCTGTATAAATATTATTATATTATTATAATAAATTGCATGTACACTAAAACACATCCTAAACTAAACTAAAAGACTTTTGTGTTAAAATGTTGCGTGAAGGACAGACGATATCTAGGATTACTTTCCTGATTTCAGCAAGCCCTTGAGCAGATTTTTAGTAGCCTCAAACTGCTTGCCTGTCTTTCCACTAGCTTTCTTATTCCTGTCTGAGTTGGAAGTACTATTCTCCTTCCTGCTGCGTTTTGAACCGGGTTTGGGGCCCCTGGTATCACTTTTAGTTTCCCTCTTTCGTTTTCCCCAGCCCGCTTCCTTTTGGTTGTGCTGTTTTGGTTTGGGCGTCCTCTTGGCATCTTTGTCAAATCTTTTGCTTGAGGCCATTCTCTGCTCACGCTTCTTGACAATTGTCAAGTTCTCAATTGAGAACTCAACCTTAACCGGGCGCTTGCTTATTGACAGATCGCTACCCATTTTGCTATCTTTGCCTGATCCAGAAGCAGACTTGCCAAATAATTTCGGGAATAATTCGCGCTGGGATTTGAGGTTCATATACCTAAGACACGCCAGAGCATGGGCATGGGTGCTCAATTCTATAAAGCCAAAGCATCTGCTCTTGCCTAGTCCAGTCTTTTGATCTATCCTTTCCCTGTCCCTCATCAGCTTTGCCTGTATAACCTTGGGCTTGATGTCCCACCCCTGGGCCATCTCGTCTTCTTCCAGTCCCTGGCGGAGCTTGCTTTTGACCTCATCCTTGAACTTGGAAATTGCGCTCATGGCTACGGCACGCATGTCACTTTCGCCGGCACCTGGTGGGAGATTTCTGACCGAAAGACGTGTTTTTGATAGGAAAAGGTTGGGATTCTTCTTGAGAAGCTCTTTTTGCTTGTTGTATTCGGCTAGTTGGCGATTAAGCTCCTCAGCCGACAAAAGCTTGGCCAACGGGGTATTTGGGAATACGGCTAAATAGTAGATACAGATGCAATTGTAATGTTGTTTCATAATGATCAATAGCCCATGGCTTGGTATGACAATTGGGTTGCAGCACTTTACTTACTTCCTTCACGTAGGAGATAAAGGTTTCTCTTGTCCTTCTGGCGTTTTACTGCACCACTCTCTGCCAATTTTACAGCTTCTTTCCGCCCAACAGCCCTAGAAACCAGTAAGAGACGGCCATCAACCATGAGCTGGGATGTAGCATCCAGAGTCGTAGGTGCCTCAGACACAAGGACGGACTTCGATATACCAGTGTTGGCAATCTTCGAGTCAGTGCCAGCTGAACCAGCAACTTCAGCTAGCTCTTGTGCTTTCTTTGAAGCGGCGAGGCAAGCGTCAGCATCAGCACGGTCCCAGAAGCTAACAAAGCCGGTTCCACGGGATCTTCCTGTTTCGGGATCAACGACAAGCCTAACGTAGCGGATTTTTCCAAACTGTCTAAACCTATAAACATCATAAGGCTGCATGTAAGTACGGTGTTGTAAAAATGATAGCCTGCAAGTTGAGAGGTATGGCAATAAAGCATATCACTTACTTTTCGTATAGCGTATCTTCCTCAGTTTCAAAAAGTACGTTTCTGATAAACAGAGTAGAGCCATCATTAAGTGGGTCATTTTCTATAAACCAATGTTTTATTTGTTAATATTGGTTGGTAGATAGCAAATATACTTCCATTTTTATATAACTTACCTGGATATGTTGTTGATTGCGTTTCAGACTCTCCTTCTTCGCTAGATTCATCGTTACCAGCCTCATCGTCAGACTCATCATCATCATCATTGCCGCTTTCTGAGCTACTATCAGATGACACGTTATCATCTTGATCTGATTCTTCTTCGGCCTCATTTTCCTGAGCCTGAGATTTAACCAATTCCTGGAACTTGTCTTGAGACAAGGCCCAGTCGACGGCAATGATCCTGTCCATGATGTTCTTTCCATTGAGATTGTCAAGACATGCCTTGGCTCCATTGAGGTCCTCCATTTGAACAAAAGCAAATCCTTTAAGTGGCCCACCAACAAACTTCCTTGGCAAATTTACTGACAAAACCGCACCATGCTCGGAGAATAGATTCTCTATCTCTTTCTCGCGGTACTAAATGGCATTAAGTGATGTTAGGTGAGCAATTTCTAGCTAAAAGCCTGAAGTGTTCAACAATATGGAAAGTATGTTTTAATGTTACCTTGAATGGTAGGTTTCTAACTATGAGGCGGCAACTCTTGTCTTCAATTACAGTCTTTAGCATAACCTTGAGGACACTGCCCATAAATGTGTGTTTATCCAACATCTTTACGGCCTTGACTGCATCCCTCTGCTCGGCAAATGTTACATGTGCTATGTATCGGGAAATGCAAGCTTAGTTGAAGTATGATGCAGAGTTTCTACATAAATTTGTCTAATGATAATGCAAATGCACGGCTGTTCACGTAAAAGTAAATCAAATGCAATAAAACCTACCAGTTCTGCCAGTAGAATCTTCTTCGGCCGCTTTTTCAACAGGGAAAATCACAGTCTTTACTTCGCCGAATTTTCTAACCTTCTTATATACGTGTTTTTTCGTGGTCCTTTCCCCAATTTCGTCGATTACAATAGTTTTTTGCTGAATGTTATTCCTACAGAATAATATGATGGGAAAGATCAATATCCAACATATTGGAGGAAGAATACAAGTCTCTAATATATAGCATTAGTATTATTAAAGCATACTCTTTTTTCTTTTGCTTTGGCTCTTCAGTCTTTTTAACTCTGGTATCTTTTCTGGGGACGTCGTTCTGCTCATCTACCTTTGCACCTATAAAACATCGGTATTAAATACAATATCCATGTTGAATCAAAAGATCGTGGCCATGAGTCCTGAGGGTGGGCTGTTGAAGGTTAAACTTACGTTTCTTCATGGCAAATTCAAGACGCAATGGACTGCTTCCTTTGAATGGTGTGCTATCCAACTCTGAAATTGCACGCTGTGCGTCATCAGCAAGGACGCTATGGTTTTAGAAGTAGGCAGACACAAAAATGAGCTAAATACAAATAATCAGATATATAAATGCTTGACCATTAAACAGCATCCTGAACTTACAATTGCACAAATCCAAACCCGCGGTTAGCAAATGCTTTCTGTGGACTGGACTTTGATTTATCTGCTTTGGGGTTATCGCTGCTAGCATCTTCTTGATCTGGCCCCTCGTCTTTGTCATCGCTGCCACCATCCCCGCCTTTGTCCTCGACAACGAAGCATGATCTCACCGGTCCAATTTCAGAAAAGAACTCCTCTAGCTCGCTGCTTGTTGCGTCTCTCGGGATTTTCCTTACAAATAGTGTAGAAATTGCTCTACCAGTTCCGGTTTTTTTAGCCCCATCAGCCTCGTTACTATCCCTCTTGCGCTTTACACCGCCGCCAATCCCACTACCACTATTGCCAGCAGCAGCATCATTGTTGTCAAAGGTTTGGAACAGCCCGTCTAATTGTGAGTTGGCCATTCTATTTTAATAAAGGTCTTTGAAAAAAAAGTGATTTGTTCAAAGCACTTCGTTTTTGCATTTTTTATTCTACACTATATTTTCTTGATCAAGGTTGATTTCGGATTAATCTGACAGCAAAGTTCTTTAGCAATTTTATTCAAAAGATTGCGATCATTGTTATTCCATGCTTTACAGATGCTCTAACTATGGCTTCAATCAAAGCAATGAGTTTATATGTCATATGGGTAGTTATTTTTGAAAGGCTAAATGCAGATAGTGCATAATGAGGCATTGGTCAATGAAAATATAGGCCTTGCCTTATGCAGGTTGAAACTGACATACTAATAGAGCTTAGCCCTTCAAAAATAATCACTCATATGTCAACGGGCAGCCTTGAGGCATTACGTTGGCTATTTTGTTATCAAAGCAGATTGAGAGAGAGAGGCACTAACCCCTTTTTTGCATATTGACGTGACTGGTGGGAATAAAGTACGATATGGATGATGGTTTTTTCAAGATACCTTTGGTGACCAATGATTACAGGCGTGATCACAGCCATTTGGGAGAATCTACTTTAAAGGTGTACCAGAAGGATACCCTGGATAATAGCCAATAATCTGTCAGGCTCCAGCCAAAGTGTATGGGTTGTAGGCCGATTCGTGGGGAATGTATGAAGGTACCAATCTGTTCCCTTTTGATGGAGAACTAGTCATTTAATGACAAGTGACTGACCCTTCAAAAATAGTCTCCCCTATGAATAATAGAAAGCCTAAAACCATTTTTTCATGATGCCTCGCATAGTGAGCTCATTATTATCATCGGTGCCTTTGTTTGTTTTGAAGCCTTGCACCTAAGAATATAATAGACAAATGTTTCTTAAACGCTTTATTTGCTAGAAATGTATATACTTTTAAGTGATCTCGTGAACACTGGAATTGGAGAACCTGTATCACTAGCCAAAATAGCATTGTTTCCATTCCAAAGGCCCTGGCATCTGATGCGACTTTATGTGTATTAGTGTCATTTTTGTGTATGACCGAAATGAAAAGAGTAGTTATTAGCTTTGTCGTCAGAGTGCATTCTTGATTTTGAATCTTTCAAGATGTATCAAGCATCCTGCCCTCCAAAGTCATAAACCACATCAAAGCTCCATTAACCGTGAGAAACAATAAGCCACAACGAACCTTCTTTCTAAAACATGGCTGCTTGGTGATGATGATGCAGCAAAACATCAACTATATATAATTCAGGAGTAACTAGTGTTTAGATGAGATGGTGCTGATATTTTCGAGAAAGCTGCTGAGATGTGGAACCCGCCCTTTTTGGATCTTCAAAAACAACCCCAGGACTGCCACCCCAAACAAACATTTTCCGACAAGCATGAATTGTTTTTGGATCGAAGAGCCATTGCTGGCCCATAACTTGGCTGGCTAACATCAGCGATGTGCCACATTGGTGAGAGAGCGTATATCTGAATAAAGAGATCGGTTATATGTGAACCAAGCACTTTCAGAGTGAATTATTCCCAGCTACTTTAAGTACACAAAAGGAGGAACGGTATCTTGAAACACGCAATTTAGAATGGCTACAGCACCAGCATTGACAACCCCTGTCGGGCTACTTGCGTGCCAGAAAGACACATACCTCAATGTTCTGGACACGACCGTTATTGCGTGCAGCGAGAAGCCAAACTCACATGGCCAATACGAGGTCGAGTTGGCCGATACAGGTAAGAGTGCTGGAGATGGAGTGGTATCTAAGCACCCGTCCCAATTTGGAGTCCACGTTCTAATATCATCTGGCTACTGCCTACTTGTGAATAGTACTTTTCCCCGAGGGTGGGGGCCAGGTAAGTGGCACAAACGTCCCTCCTGTGGGCGATCCCCTCCCCTGCTGTGGCGCGCCTTTGTTTAAACACATAGAGGATGCGTAAATTGTGTATTTGAGACGGCAAGCTAACAAGCTATCCATTGGGCGCCTGAACAATTCAAGCCATCTGACCACGGATCGATTGATGACCTGGATGTCAGGTATATCTTTCGTAAGGGGCTTCGTGCCATACATTGTGTGCCGGAGCCGCTGGAGGTTGGAAAACAAGTTAGGGTGAGGCTCGACCAACAAAGGAGGTTAGACCACGCACAGCAGCATAGTGGTAAGTGGCATCCTT
Source organism: Mycoemilia scoparia (assembly GCA_027575805.1). Lineage (NCBI taxonomy): Eukaryota > Fungi > Kickxellomycota > Kickxellomycetes > Kickxellales > Kickxellaceae > Mycoemilia > Mycoemilia scoparia. The sequence continues at coordinate 19,054 of JANBPU010000188.1, read as the reverse complement.
CATGGTAGGACGCGCAAGGGGTATTTGCAGATTTGGCCCTGGATGCGCGCGCGTACATGTGTGATGTTTGGGCGACTCTGGACGTTGCAATAGCTGTTTTAAATATATGCAATATTGATTGGCATATGCATATCAACTCTCCAGAAGCGATCAAATAGAACACATGATTGGGTTGTGAGAAATATTCAGGATTTCATACAAGTAGTCAGAACTAATATCCCAGATGCTTGACTTGATATGGAATAGCCCAGCATCTTCTAAGCGCCATCCTTGAGACCAAGTATGGCCTACAAACGGTTGCATGGTAAGAAGACTGGAAACCCCTCTTCTGGCACTAATCCAAGCGAGAGTCCAGAAGGTGGCGGTGGCAGAAATGGCACCAGATGCCGCATGGCAGTCACATAAAACTAACCGCCAGGTGGACTTGCTGCTTGCGTGAATAGGAATCTTGGAGAACAAAGGAGCCATGTCGAGCTCAAGACCGAGAGGGGCTTCAAGCTTTCTAGCCAAGCTATTGCCGACATCGAGCAGAGCTGCAACAATGCCATTCGGCGCTCAATGGTGGTAAATGTCGAGGTCAGGGACCAGAGTGCAGATACCCAGCCCAACAGCATACCAGCTGACTACAATGGGGGCGTTGTGCGCCATATCATTATTGACGGCGTGGATCGCAATCCGTAAGCACAAATTAACAAGCAGCATATAATGGCCAATAGCCATGGTGCCTTCAAGATTTGCAGAAAACATTGGTAACGGCATGTATCCGTCCTATCATTGCATTTGTAGGTGTTGTGGGACTCACGTAAACAATACGGCCGAGCTACAAGTCATGAAGCTGTGCAGCACAGACACCATCCGTGGCGGGAATACCAGGCTGTTCTTCATGGCCGGCGGCAGAGTCATCGATTATGCCCAGTCGGCACTGGACAGAGAGCGCCGTTTGACAACGATTCTTTCCTGCGGTCCAAACGAACATGCAGATGCTGTCGAGCGATTGGGCAAACAACAGCGTGACGCCCTGAAGTCTGCAAAGGGCCTGTTTGGGGAGCTGGCAGACTTCATAGCTTCAGATCTGAAACAGGAGCTCCAGAAAACAGGCTTCGCTGCCTACCACAGGGAAGAGGGCGACATCGCGTTCCTATCGGCCATCAGCCATTCTCTCGGCCGACAGCACTTCGAGGCCGGTGGCAGTGGCGCTGCGCTTCTCACGGCCGGTGCTGCGAAGGCTGGCGGGCCAGTCCTGATCGTCGGCCAGGAAGAAGCGGTGGCCACCTTATCAGAAACAGTCAAGAGCAGCGTGTCTGGGGTCAGAGGTGGCGGAAAGGGGCCCAGATGGCAAGGAAAGGCCACCTCCTGGACAGGGCTGGATCGCGCATTGGACAGTATCAAAAAGCACCAGCTGGCATAGATACAGGGCATTGAGCACATGTGTGTACGATGGGCTGGCTTGTTTACAGCGACACAGCCAAACACACATCCACAAGAATTTTTCGTTAGCCACCTTCAAGGGAGCACGCATAGAATTAGATTTACTAGTACCCCCACTTTAGGGTAAGCTGAGTCTGCAAATAAAAGTTTTTTGTAGGTAGTTGTTGGCTTGTAAATAAATGCTCCTTGTTCTCTAAAAGGCAGCCTGGGGTCGGGAAAGGACGTGTTTCAAGGGAATGTTTATGCATGGGGATGAAGGCTTGCGCTGTTAAGCACCGGGTTTTTTGGGCCTTAGACAAAAAAGAACTCAACCAGAGAGGGCTTTCAGAAAACCGACTGTCAGTATTGGCAAGATATGCCAAACAGGGAGGCAAATCAGCGTACATTTTCCCGAAATTTCCTCACAATGGTTTGATGTATGCGGTGCATCTGGATTACTCTGTCGCCCCATATGACTCTGCCAGTGGATTAGCATTGTTCAAGGCATTGGTGGCGTTGATAAACATTATTCTCTGCACAAACCAGTATCGCTGCCTGCCACTCATCAGGAGCCTTTGTCCTGCCTAAAGCGCATTTCGTCAATTTCCTCCTCCCACACTTCCTCCTCCCTGGTCATAGGCGGCAGAGCGCATCACATCAAACCTTGCAACTCTGGCTTCCATAAATACCCTGGTCAATTCCTTGTCCTCAGCCGGGCACCATTTCGCTTCTTGACTTGGCTGTGAATCCATTTTGTTTGTTGTCTTCCTCTAGGCTGATACATATCACTATCATCAGGTCGCTGTTGTGGTGCCATTGTTATTGCTAGCCTTACTATTATCGCGAAGCCGCGCATCTCTGTCGTGCTTCCACTTCAAAACCACCACCACCACCGCCGCCTCAACAAAGTTTGCTTAAGGCTCTTCTTTCCGAAAGAAAGAGAGAGATTCCTTTGAACAACCATAGCCTTTTGTTATTCGCTGAGCAGGTACCATCGCTTCTTCCAGCCTCATTCCCTTCCTACAGGCTCTTCTCCGCCACAGCATTGCGTTCGTTTGCGGGTGTAGCTTCCATCCTACTACCATCGCAAGGCCTCTACTACACTTGTTGTAAATAAGTGTGCATCATCTGCTACTGCTTTAGTCGCCAGTGTACCCGACATCGCTCAACGTTCTACTGCCGTCCCTTCCTCTTGTCTGTCCTACTCTTGTTTCGGTTTATTCAGCCCCAACAGTAATCACTGTGAGTAGGTCTCTTGAGAGTGTAGCGGATACGTTTAGCTTTTTTGCCCTGTGCTGTATGTGGGTGCATGTGTATACCTACGAGTACCGCCAGCTGGTTCATACTTAATAGATTTCGTCTTCTCGCTTTTTAGCATTCTTAAACCTCTAGAACATTTTTACGCTCGAACTTTGTGATCTCACATTCAGACCACTTATTCGTTTCTACACCGAAGCTTTGTCTTTTTCTGCTTCTTCTATCCGCTTTGTCTTTTTTGGTTTATATAGCACTGTCCTAACATCTCTAGGCTGATAGCTATACACAAAACTCTCTACAACTCCGTTTTCAATACCTCTTCTTGCTCTTGAACCAAAAACCAAGTGCATCGCATTCTTTCTAATCAACGCCTATTAGTACCTAGTCCGACATGTCTGATCGTGCCTGGGACCAATCCAAAGACCCCGGCCTGTCTGAAAAGAAGGAGAAGGTCGAGTTTGAGGATCATACACATGTAGAAGTGGGTGACGAGATCCCACCCGAGCTTGAGGCTCTTCTTCACACCGATCCCACAACCGGTTTGAGCTCCGAGGAAGCCGAAGAGCGACTTACCAAATTTGGAAAAAATGAGATTGCCGAACACAAGACCAACCCTTTCCTTAAATTCCTTTCCTATTTTACTGGTGCCATCGCTTACCTTATCGAGATCGCCTTCATTATCTCTGGTATTGTGCGTGATTGGGTTGACTTTGGTATCATTGGTGGTCTTCTTATTCTCAATGCCTTTATTGGTTACATTGAAGAAGCTCGTGCTGAGGCAGCCCTCGATGCCCTCAAGAACACTCTTGCTCTGAAGAGCAAAGTCTGGCGCAACGGCGAACTTATCGAACTCGACTCTGCGCTCCTGGTTCCTGGTGATGTAATCGTAGTTCGTCTTGGTGACATTGTTCCTGCTGATGCTCGCCTTTTGGGCATTGGTGTTGATGGATCAGCCACTGAGATTGATCTGCAGGTTGATCAGTCAGCCCTTACTGGCGAATCGCTTCCAGTACAAAAGAATAAGGGTGATACCATATACTCGTCCTCCATCGTTCGCCAAGGCCAGATGCTTGCTGTGGTCACAAAGACTGGTGCCAATACATTTATTGGCCGTGCCGCAAACCTTATTGCCATCACCAACGAACAGGGCCATTTCCAGAAGATTATCAACCAGATCGGTAACTTCCTCGTCCTGATCACAGTTGTGATGGTTATTGTCATCCTGATCTACTTGCTGCTCTACAAGAAGCACGAGAAGGGAAAACTTAGCTCTGACGATGTGTTCGACGTTCTGCGCGACGTTCTCGTTCTAACAGTCGCTGCTATCCCTGTAGGTCTGCCAACTGTCATGTCAGTCACAATGGCCGTGGGTGCTAAGCAGCTAGCCGCAAAACAAGTCATTGTCAAGCGTCTAACCGCCGTCGAAGAAATGGCTTCCGTATCCGTGCTGTGTTCTGATAAGACTGGTACTTTGACTCTGAACAAACTCACCTTTGATGAACCCTACCTTAAGCCTGGATACACCAAGGAAGATCTGCTCTTGCACTCCTATCTTGCATCTGAGCCTGGTGCCAACGATCCCATCGAACTTGCAGTCCGCACAGCCGCCCAAAAGGATGTTCCTCTGCTTGCTGATGTAAAGGGTCATGCAGTCCCTGGTTTCAAAGTCACTTCATTCTTACCTTTCAATCCGGCCACAAAGCTCACCCAGGCCACTGTTATAGATCTCAACAGCAACGAGACATTCAAGGTCGCCAAGGGTGCACCTCAGGTTATCGTCAACTTGGTTGGTGGTGACAATGAGGCAACCGCCGCAGTTAACAACTTGGCTAGACGAGGTCTGCGTGCTCTTGGTGTTGCTCGCACCAAGCCCGGAACCCTTGAAGAGTGGACCTTAGTTGGTATGATTTCACTGCTTGATCCACCTCGCCCCGACTCTGGAGAGACCATTGCTCGTTGCGAAAAGATGGGTGTTGTTGTCAAGATGATTACTGGTGACCAGCTTATTATTGCCAAGGAAGTAGCCCATCGTCTGGGCATGCAGAGAGCCATCCTTGATGCCAATAAACTCGTCGACCCCGAAGCCACTGATGAACAACTTGCTGATCGTTGCTTGCACGCAGATGGATTTGCACAGGTAATTACATTTGCCAACTCCTAGTTTCCTCTTTTGTATTACATATGTACCCACATGCATTGTTTTACTGGACAACTCGCATGCGTGCTCAGTATCTTCGAGATGATTACATAATCGCGTGTATTAAAGTATGCACATGCAAAGCTCACTCAACTTACCAACTAAAGCAATCTTCTATTTTCACGCTTCTAAATATTATAGGTCATCCCTGAACACAAGTACAGAGTAGTCGAGCTTTTGCAATCAAAGGACTTGCTTGTCGGAATGACAGGTGATGGTGTCAATGATGCTCCAGCCTTGAAGAAAGCAAATGTTGGTATTGCTGTGCACGACTGTACTGATGCTGCCAGATCAGCAGCAGATATTGTCCTTCTCGCTCCTGGCTTGTCAACCATTGTCGATGGAATTTATACCTCCAGAGCTATTTTCCAACGTATGCGTTCGTATGCTCTCTACCGTATCACCTCGACTGTCCACTTTCTCATCTTCTTCTTCATTATCACTCTCGCCCTACGTTGGCAAATGAAGGCTATCTTGCTGATCTTCATTGCTGTCCTTAACGATGCCGCGACCCTTGTGATTTCGGTAGACAATGCCCAGGTTTCTCGCACTCCTGACAAGTGGCGCATTGGCCAGCTCATCTCTCTTTCCATCATCCTTGGATGCTGTTTGACCGCCCTCACATTTGCCGTGTTCTTTATTGCTCGTGATGTATTCCACATTCCCTCTGACGCTGGACTCACACCCGAAGATCCAAAAAGAGTCGGTAAAATGGAGACCATTATTTACCTCAACATCTCGTCATCTCCTCACTTCACCATCTTCTCGACTAGATTGTCCGGCTTCTTCTGGGAAAACCTTCCCTCATGGACCTTCACCATTGCTATTCTTGCCACCCAGGTGTTTGCTATGTTTATCTCGATCTTTGGTGTTCCCAAGCTCACTACCAAGGTTGGCTGGGGATGGGGCTGCTCTCTTCTTGCCATATCCCTTGTCTACTTCATGATCCTCGACATTGTCAAGGTCTTCGTGTTCCGTGTATGGAGCTTTGAGCTGACAGTGCGTCTATGGCCTACCAGAAAGCGCAAGCAGAGGCTTGCCCAAAAGAAGGCCCAGAGAGCCATCCAGAGACGTGTCCAGATCAATGTCCAGAAACTCAAGCGCTTCTCCAAGGTTATTGAGGCTGCAACGGCTTTCAAGGACATGGGCGAAAAGTATTCCAGCAGACAGTATGTCGCAATCTAAATCTGTGTGTGTGTGAAGTAACGACATGGGCAGTGCCCACACGCTCATTCCGCAACTCGCACTTAAACTTGTTTATTTTTTACTAATAATTTTTACTTTTATATCCCTAGTTTATTTTATAATTTTCCGATTCCCGCTTAGACAAGCATTGATTAACAATTTGCTCTCTTTACTTTTATTGTTTCTTGAATACTGAAAACGTTAAATAATATAGTAAATTCTAATTGAAGAAATAACTGCAGAAAGTAATTATTCCCATATAAAGCAGTTTCTTCAATGTTATGGTGATTGGCTATTATTGTAGCATAACATTTTTAGTTTCTTGGAATCAATGATGCTTGCTTGCCACAATACTATTCTGGAATAAAGAATCAAATTTGAGCCATTCTCAACAAAAGTGATTGTTTATAAAACTAAAAGTCAGTAGTAACTATGATTTCACACATCTTGGTCACAAAGGGTTTCTAAGCAACATAAAGATATTTTTCCATCATACAAATGGTCAGAGAGTTTATTTTATCGTAGAAGTAGTATAATTAGGAAGGAGGAAAGAAGCATTACAAGCGATAAATGAAACAAATCTAAAATAAAGGGATAGAGACCTCATTCTTTTTATATAGACATTACAAATAAGTTTGCTAGAGCAATTTTGCACTAATAGCATTGGTGCTGTGTAGATGCGTGCGACGCAATAGTATAAATGAAAGTCAGACAGTGAAAATACATGAAATCAATTGAAAGGCTGAAGAGAGGTGACTACAGCCAAAGTGGACTACCTAATAATAGTTCCAGGTGAATTCGAAAACATTGAGTCTGGAGTGAAGGAGTGTGGGTCTGACTTATGGTCCATGCCGTTGCTGCTGCTTCTTTCAGTTCTGGGCATGAGCCTAGCCTTCAGGAACTGGTTGGCCTCATTTTTATAAAAGCTCATGATGTCTTTTATGCAGTCTGTATAGAACGATAATATGCAAATTGGAACAACAGCAACAACATTACAATTGTTAGTTGGGCATCTAATTAATTCCATCAATATAAATTAATCAATTTTGCAAGATTCAATTATCATCTTACCAAGGACATCATTCCACACCAGTCCCTTCATGTCTAACCACTCTAAAACGCGGGTGTTGTTTTTCTCAAACTCCGGATGCATGACACATGCGGCAGAGTACAAAGCAGCAGTGGCTACGACGGCTGGTTGGTATATAAGACACATCGGGGTCCGTAAGCTAAAGTAAATGGTGGAGTAAGGCGAAGAAATGAGATCAGTCAACAACATGTTAATGGAGGCGACATCATTCGTTCAGTGGGAGATAAACACAAGACAGAGGAGGCCTTACCAGTCGCCAATATAGGCCAGTGATATTGTCATTACTTTTGCATTTACTATAAACACAAGTTTGCACAGTTTTCCCATTAGATCCAGATCACCAGTAGCAGTAGTAGAATATCGTGTAGCAGAGCCTTAGCCTACTCGACTTACATTTCAAAAACACGCGCGCATCTTCTAGGATAGAATAGGGGTTCTCAATGGTTATGTCAAAGCAGCAAGTCTCCAGCACGATGTATTCGTTAGTGTTGATCGTTGATATCCACTTCTCTGTTTCTCCCAGAAGCTCCTGCTCACTCATGTTTTTCTTGAGCGCTACCTTTGCACAGGTCTTGGCCAGATATTTGAGCCTTACTCTGTGCTCCTCGGTTTTTGATGCCAGAAACAGACAAGTGGCACCAATGTCCTACAGACCCAGGGTATATTAGGGTTAGAAACAAGCATATGGATGCATGTATGCATTGGCGAGAATATCAAGCACTTACATAGTATGTGTGCTTTGCAAAAGACTTCCGCATATAAAACCGGTGGAACAGAATGCATGCGCTAAATATTACTACCTGCCGACTACAATGGTGACGATAATGTTGGCATTAGTAAAGTATGTGGCGATGATTATTAGTGGAGGAAAATTGTGGTAGTATGTGCATACTATCGTTGGGGTGGATGCTATGTCAAAGGCAGAGGGGCAGGAGGATAACACAATGCAATATGCTTGTATAACTTACAATCTGTGCTGGCTGGCGCACTTGTAAATAAACTGGCAACCCTTATACCGCTGCTCCTGCTCATAGGCAAATGTGCCATTTCCATTATCAACCGTTGGCGTGCTTTGTAAATCTTCTCGGCAAAACAGCCACTGGGCTGCTGTATCCTCAGGACCGTTGTTGTTGTGATGGGTTCGAGGTGGACTGGGAGGCGTTAGCGTTAGGACTTGGGGATTATGTTTGTAGCTATGGTGGTAGTTTTTGTCATATGGAGAGTATCTGGATGAAGAAGCCGCTGGATATTTAGACTGAGAAAACCCGCGGGACCCCCGACTTCGGCCATGAAATTGCGACATTATAAATATATGTGAGTGTATGAGTGTGTTGTATTGTAGTCTACTGTAGCGAGAAGCTGGTGATATGGTGCGCCCGCTTATTTATGTGAGAAAGTATTAGTAGTAGCAATAGTAACAAAGGAAACAAATAACTGGGGGTATGCGATCTGCTTGACTAGGTCGCTATTCTGGGTTTATACAGTGGTAATATGAACAGAGGTCCAGTTGGGCTGAAATTCCTAGTGAAGTCACTAAATTGACTCTGGTCTAGATAAGAATGAATCGCGGAATGAGGATACTATAGTTAAATGGAGCAAATAGCAAATATATGCGCAGAAAGTCCAGGCGACCTGCCACGAAGCAAATGCACTGGTTCCAAATATAGCGCAAAGCGATATATATATATGCCGCTGGTTTGAATGCGAATGGAAACCAAGGAAATGTCTTTGTCTAATTGCTAGTCATGCAAGGTATTTGTAGAACACTTTAGCGGAATGTAGACCGTTATGGTACTTTGAAAAGGGGGCTCTCTTCCCTTGGCAGAGCAGTGGTGTGGAGTATAGTTAAATGCACAAAAATGTGAAGGGCGCTAAGACCCTAAGGCTACTTTATGGTCTTGAGGAGAAGGTAGGGGGACAAAAGCCCAAAAACAACTACACAGTACAATAAGCGGAGCAGGACGCAGAAGCCAGAAAATCAGAGCCCGGATATAAGAGAATAAAGCTAAGACAAGAAAAAGAAGGAGGAAGGGATGTGAAAGACTTGGGGGAATGAATCAAGTCTGGTGTGTACACAGGGAAATGTCTCACCCAGGTTTGTGTGTGTGTGTGAAAGAGCTCAATACTCATGGCTTGATCGTTTTGTGGCCAGACCCTATCAATGAAGCAAACACATGTAATCAGGCTGCATTTACGGCTTGATTCAGGGTTCCCAGCCTTTATTTCCCTTGCCTTCTGAGAGTCAGATACATGCCCAAAATTGCCTGCCTTGCCATTTGCTGCTCACCTTATCCAATTCATTGATCACTGCTGCAGGTACCACCACCTCCAGCTTTGTGCAGTCACATCCTGCGTCTCTGATTCTGCCAACACCCGTTCGCTAGAATAGGCGGCTTTCTTTATTGGAAAACATACAGTGGCTTCTAAGAATAACACACATGGGTTATTCTTGGTTGATAGAAGGTAAAGGGACACGACATGCGTATTCTGGATAAATGGCATGAGACTGCGTCTGTGGTCAAAATGGGGCTTTTGGTAGCCCATTTACCTCATCACAAATGCCAGATGCTGTTTTTATGTGCCAATGGATGCTGTGTAGCATACAAAGAAAAGCAGCAATCCCTCAATGCAAGGGTAATACAGGAAAGGCCACGTATGCCCCAAACAAGATATCCTGAGTCTATTGCTAAAGTGTCATACAAACCTTCAAAAGAAAAGCTCTAAATCGTCGCTATTTGCCGATACAGAGTTACAACGCTGATACTCATACTCTGGGCTTTTTTTTGGCCAAGCCATATATTCTTTTTTATTCCAAATTAAATGTAAAAACACAGTTACTATTTCCGAAGCCAACCTTGACGCCTGAAATCGGCAAATTTCAAAAGACTGGTCATAGATATATAGAGAACCAGTGTCGATCACATTGCCGCACTGCTGGGTGCCAGTCTATGAGCCTTCTCTCCACGCCTGTTATAGAACTACTTAGAACCTCGATTTGTATTTGATGGTTCCGGTGGCCCCGTTTAAGGTGCTCTTGGTAAGGAACAGCTGTGGGTCCATTGTAAGGAACCTATTAAACAGCCTATATACATCACTGCTATACATTAATGACCCATGACTTTATTTTATTCTAACAACAGGTAGCTTTAAAGTAATTTGGATAGATGGACTTTAATAGTTCTCATCGATAATATGTAAGCATTTGTTGTTATAATTCTGGCATTTCGACTGTATTTCATTTTGGATTTAGCGCAAAATATATGTGTTTGGAAAGATATGTAAAATTGGGAATTCAATGTGGAGTATGCAATGTTACAGCTCACAGAGTGTATCTTCATTTAATATGGACTCGAATCGGATCAGCGAATGGGAGAAAATCCCACAATCTTTTTGATAATTGATATTACATTTTAAATTCTAATAACCACAATGATGTGGTTGCAGAAATCCATCTGAATAGATCGCAAAGACACATACAAATTATATATACTAGTTCAATGGTAAATGATATATCCTCACTAGCTTCTAACATTATATGCTGTAGTTTAATTCAACAACAGCCATGATTGACAACAACTTCTCGGAAATACACGTGTCTTTTTGTGGTGTATACATAATAGACTGACCAAAGAGTAAAAGCGCCGTATTTTCGGATCAAGCGGGATAATATGACACTGTTTGTAAAGTCATCGCCTTCAGAAAAGATTGGTAGCATTAAGAAGCGTATAATAGACCAGTTCACATACAAGATGGAGCAAAAGATTGAATCTGTCCAAGATATTAGGTTTTGGCTACAAAATCCGGAGTATAAAGAAGAGCAACAGGAGCAACAAGACCAACAAGACCAGGGGAATAAAATCACCGTTGAGAAGTATATAATGATTGACAATGACAATGATACTACTGAAAGTCTTGGGCTTAAAGACGACGATATCATCTTCATGACACTGAGGTTAAAGGATCTTGGTGGATGGGAAGAAGTCAGCATTCAGCCATACCCAATTGAAGACGACCCCTTTGCTGATAACGATAGCTAACCATTTTATGTTTCCCTGAAAAGCAATGATTATTCGAATGCCAATAATAAGCAGTGTCACTATTCATACTGTTAGTTCATTTGCAATGTATTCAAGGGCGCCACCAAAAATGATAATTATATATATATTTCTATGCCTTTCATTTGGGTAGTTATTTTTGAAGGACTAGACTAGTAGTATCAATGGTGATATAGGCTTGGCCAGTATGCGAGATGAAACGGCCTACTAGTAAAACCTGGCCCTTCAAAAATAATCACTCGTTTGATCACTTTGTATATTTATTTAAAGTTTCGCTATAGATAATATCGTTATTGATGTATAGAGCACAAAAGAATAGTGTGTTTTGCAAAGAAGCTTGAAAGGACAGACGAAAAATCTAGCTTGAAAAGCCATATATGGCTGATGTGTAAGGGGGTGAGAGAGTGCACAAGCAATGCAACTACTCTTTATTCTTCGTCAGATGTATCGTCAGCATTCTGAGCACCACCCGAAAGTCCTTGTTTGCGCATCTGGGCCATCTGGCCAGCAATGGAATCTTCTTCGGGTTCAGAAATGTCGTCTTCAACCACCGGTTCGGGAGGGAGCTGGGATCTTTCAACCACCTTGAGTGTTATGGGCAAGTGCTGGTCGGCACCAATGTAGGAGTCGGACAAGACACTGAGCATAAAGTTGACATCGCCAGTCTTTGGAGGTGCTTGGAATTGCATTGTAATAATCTTTTCACTCACAAGATCATTCACACGAATTGGGCTGAAAATAAACCGGTTCGACTGTGGGCTACTAAATGATACCCACCATGATGATCCCTTCCTACTAGAGAATTGTGGGGAAATGGCTTCTGGCGTGGTCCCGTTATCCGAGCTACGAGACTCTACTTTGTTAAGGAACTCCTCGACTGCCTCAGGGTCATTTTCGTCAATAGATTCAATGTCGAGAAGTGGGTCTTTCGTCACGCTGGGCTTACCGCCATCGGAATGCGGGTTGGTAATGCGGAGCTTGACTACCAGTGTCACGATTGCAAGAGGCGTTATGATCTTGTCGCCAATAACGGTGAGGAAACTGCGCGATATCTCCAGCTTGGGAATTTTTTCGGCGGTTTCAATGACCTTATCGATCTCTGTAGGCTCAAGCCAGTTGATTAATCTCTTTTTTGCTGTTAATTTTAAATCGTTGAATTGATTTATGCTGTATATGTCGCTTGAATTTCTAAGAAGCTTATATGGCTTGCGTTCGATGAAAGGAAGTTGCAAGAATGGCGCGCCATCGTCGCCAACGCCTTGGACAAACCACTGGGACAGTCTCATGATATTTAGGGAGCAACTTGTCCAAGAGTGTGCGGTGGCAATCTGCAAAAGTCCTTTCTGAATAAGGTGGATCGTCGTCTCTACCATCAATAGCTGCTGGTTAGCAAGATCAGGATTTGTGACCGTGACGCGATAAAGGTGGGCATTAAGAAGGATGTTTGCCTTCCATGTGTCAGCATCTGGGAACTTCTCAGAGCGCTTGAAGGTGAAGTTGCCCTCTGAGGATATGACGTTCTTTACTTGGGTTGCAAGGCTCTCCAGATCAGCTTCTTCTGAGGGCTTATATTTAAGCTCATCGGTCTTGAACTCATGTGCTGATGTGATGATCTCGATCAAGTTGCGTTGTGAAATGTTTTCACGGATATTTTTGAAAAAGGTGGCCATAGTTGGATGGAGAATACCGTCCTTGGTAAACCGTGAGCTGCGATACCACCAGCGGCCGACATAGAAGGGCATGATAAAGCCAAAAACAAGACAGTAGATTCCTAGAACGAAGGGAGAGGCATGTGCTTCAACCAGCCATTTTGGCAAGGCAATACCCATGGTAGTGGTTTGTAGGCCATCAGGATGTCCATACTTTTCGTAGTTCTCCCGAGCAACATCATCAGTTAATGTTTTGTATGCTTTAGAGATGTCTACATATTTGCCCTCAGCCTCTTCGCGAAGGTCTTCGGAAACTTTATCTGGATGCCACTTTAGCGACAAAAGTCTGAATGCCTTTTTAACCTGACCCATATCTGACCCACTATCGATGCCCAATATCTCGTATGGATCCCAAGTTTGGGTAGTCTGTACAGGTGTAACCTTGACTTGGTAAGCTAGAATGGCAATTAAAGCCCAACCAAGGCCAATAAGTGCAAGCCTATATTTTAAAAATTCAGATAAAAATAAGATACCATTTACACATATATGTTTGCAAAGAAAGCAGCAACAGCTGGCTAGCTGTGTATTTACGTACTTGATCTGTGGAGCCCTCGATGCAGAGTGCACTTTCTTTTTGCGAAGCTTTATGGTCTTTGGTGCCTGAGATGCAGCATCAGGGCGACCTAATGTGATGAAGAAATTGCAGTTATTGCAAATGCCCCCTGAGTCTCTCGAATGAAAGAGAATCTTGAAGAAATGCATAGGTATATTCATAGTGCTGGAGCGCCTCAGTATATTCAACTTACCTTTGAATACAAACAGGGCCAGAGTGGCAGGTACGGTGACAAGACCAATGATGGTCAAGGCAAAATAATAAAATGTAACACCCGATTCATCGTATGTGTAGCGCGCCATCTATAAACCCTAGTGGAGATGTACGACCCCAGCTATAGAAATGTATTAATATGTGTAAAGAGGGCTAGTATGATGAGCGTTAGGAAGAAAGCAAGATTGCTTGCACAAACCAGTAAGCATTTTATTTGTTTCTTTGCTTTCAATATTGAGCTATAACTGCTACCACAGCCAGCCTTTGCCATCACATGAGTCTGTGTGTATGTATATGTGGCTAACAGTAAAGCAATCCAGGGGGGCTGAGGAAGTTTTGGTAGTAGTTAATATCCAAAAGAAGGACCAATAAAAATAGGCCACAGTTAAATCAACAGATTTGATCCATTGCTAAAGTATTGACTCTGACCCTCATGACTGGAGTTGCGCTAGACCACCTCGAGTTCTTATTTCTAGAAACCTGAAAAAAATCGCCTAGGCCAGCGAAGAAATAAGAGGCCTACCAAGAAGCCGCATGGAGGGGGATAGAGACTGATAGAGCCTACTACTACATAGAACAGATGAACATACAAGCATGCGTGAAAGCTTCCCCAACACATGAACTCTGGACTACCAAGAACAGCACCAGCAACAGCATCACCAAAGATGTCATTTTTACCCATGTTGCGCTACGGCGAAGAAATCACGTGAAACCAATCAATAAATGGAAAATTTCCCAAAGTAGACTATTGATTGGCTCCTTGTGGCTTTTCGCCGTAGCATTGAATAGCAGGAGATTTCATGGGCTTCAAGGTTCTGGCAGGCACACACCCCCTTAAATCACTTTCGTTACTTCATACCGCACCGTGATTACTACTAGCGTGGCTGGAAACTAGAAGCAAGGCCTACGAGGTACATCTTTATTTGTCTGATAGCACTGATTATCCATCTTTTTGACACACATACTCACGCAACGCACCCTCCATCCACTGCCAATTGCAGCATCTGGGCCATACTGGCTATCGGGTTTCTCAAAAGTGACTGGCAAAAGCGAGCCAACACCAATGCAGTTCTGGGATGTTGAGGTTATGACTGAGGGCAGCATGACAACCATCTGAGAGAAGCCGCTCCCATTTGACCGATGATCCGCTTGGCTCTAGACCCAGGCTCAGAGACAGACCTCTTTTTTGGCCATTTAAGGCTTTCTCTTTTTCATGTCAACCTTACTGCCATTTTACTTTTGCTATTCTATGCATAACAAGAACCGTAATACCTCACATTAACTTGCACATCGATATGCCCCGTGTTGCCCATGGAGTAGGTTCCCAGGACCAGGAATCGCAGCAGGGCACTCCAATGAGCTTCCCAAACAAAATAGTCTGTTACCTCGAATGTAAATTCTGCTCTAACCGCGTTTGTACCAGAGGAATGAAGGTAAGCTATGCGCTGATCTCTGCGATGTCTGGGCTTATGAGTATGGTGTCCAAGGGATAAATGGCTGATCTAAAGGGTGTCTGCTGGCCACTTGTTTTTGAAACTACACATCTTTAGGCGGTGCTTCTAGCCGATAGTCAGATCGAGCTGTTCTCGACGGACATGCCACTAATGTCGTAAGTTCATGTGGAGCTGGAGATACACGCACCCTGTGCGAACCCATGGGGCTTCAGAGCCAATGTGCTGCTGTGTCTAACAGGACAGACAGATTTCATATTGATGCTATTGTGCTACTATAGGCAGATCCAGCTTATTGGGGCTGACTACACAACGAGCTCTTGCCGATGCAAGATTTGCAACCTGGCGTGCCTTGGGTGGTGAGTATCCTAAAAACACTGTGTGCTTGTGCTCAGCCAAAACTGATGTGCTTCTTCAACATGTGCTGAACTGTGTGGCTCTCTTTGGGTATGATAGCGGGAACGAGATTGGATACCATATAACGCAGCCATGCCACACATGCCTCAAGGCCGGAAACAACGGGCACTTCTGGATGTTTCTGATGGACTGCGTGCAGTCGTTTGAAAAATGGGACCCAAAAAGTAAGCGCCTGCAAAACAATATGGGGAGATGATTTTTGAAGGGTTAGTCACGCATTTAGCTGTGATTGCTACCGCCCCTGTATTCATTCACCCTTCAAAAATTATTACCCATATTAAAAGATTGTTGCTATTTTATGTCTGCCAATTCCAATTATACCGAATTTGTCTTTCTGTGTGTGATATAGACCAGCAGGTCCAGACATGGTCTAGCCTTCAGCCAGAATCAGAGTGGGAACAAAATGTGTACTGGCTCCAAGCCAAAACTGCATTCCGTTGACTTGTATCTACTACATTTGGTCCTGCTGCCTTGCTGCCGTTTGTTTTGTAACAATTTAGCCTTTAATAATTGTGTTAAACCACCCAAGTTTGTTGATTTTCAGAAAACAAAATAATTGTAAATACCCTAATAAATTGTTTGGGATAAATACATGCGCTCAATGTTAAAGTTACACGATAGTCCTGGTGGTGCGCATCCCCTACCTCATAAGATTTCAAAGACAGACAGAGACCCGTGTGAGCAACGATATGTACAGGTTTTCTAGGGTGCACCTTGGGATACCCCAGAAGCCCCACAAAAGCAGTGACAACAGCTTTGTTGCAGCAAAGACCCTCTGGCATCAATGGCCTCCCAAAACAATGATTTGAAGGAAACAGCCTAGGCGATCGCTTTAGACCACATGAAACTTGATGAACAAAGGAAGTCAGTCGTATGGCCATATTTTAGGCATCAAACCCTATGCCACTCAGCATGGCACCTTCTTTTCCTTACTATTTTTCGCCTATAGCTTCCAACCATATGACAGCGAAGGGGCCTAAACAGACCCAAGCAATACTCTAAACAAACGCATTCAAAAAACTGTGCAACACAGCATTCCCTTTAACCTCACCAGACCACAACCGTATTTATACTTATAACTACAGGAGAATAAGATTGCAAAGCCAGATATTGCTTGCCACACATGGAAGTTCCGACTACGACTGCTACAAAACAAGGTAAGCGTAACCACCACACCCCTTGCATCAGATACAGTATACATGTTTGCTGTGGCTGTTTGGCGCTGGCCACATAATACCCACTGCGCTTTTCTAACAGCCATACACTTTTGCCAAATACAAGTGGCCACCAAGAGCAAAGATGGCCAATACTGCCACCACGGCCCAGCAGCACAAAAGCGCACAAGTAACGGATGGTCTTTGCTGATGATGCCATTCAGCATGGTGATCTTGGTACTTGCAGCGTCATTCTTATCGAGCGGCCTGTTTTTGTCATTCCTCTACGTCAGCTTCTTTGACACCAGAATCCTCATTCTAGCACTCGATCCAAACAACATTGAAATCATTGCAGCACTAGCCAGCGCTTTATTTCTGTAATCTATAAGCGAGCCATCTCCCGCGCTCGTCCTTGCATTTGGGCAAAAGTCTACAAACCACAGTTTTCTTTATAGCCCATCACCACCACGACATAGCATGCCTTCAACAATGTTTGTAGCCTGTTTTTGTAAATATGCCTCAAAAATGCCAGCCTTTTCTTCCAATAAAAACAATTACTTTGATTTCACTTGAGTTAATGGTGATGTATTTTTTGGATGGGCTTGTGGGGAATTCAAACACAGCTCAGCTCAAAAGCATTATTGAATCAACACAGGCTTAGGTTTCCTTTGCTTCTGATGCTCCGATTGTTTCTGGTTTAGAGAGAGTGAGAGAGACATCAGGAAAGTCCCTCATGTATTCTTGGCACAATCGTCGTCGTCGTCATCATCATCATCATTCTTTCTTTATTTCTTTTCGTATACACCTTAGAAATTTCGCCCCTCTCATTATTGTTTTTTTGGAACCATTACTCTGAATTTTCCTACCCACAGCAACCTCCTGAATTGGCAATTAGTGTGAATATATAGTGGCAATAAATAACCCCTGTGTGAATCAAAGAGAAATAGAAATGAGGATATTCGTCATACCGGTGACGCGAATGCGGTGGGCCCTTCACTGCGTTCCAACAACCCCAGCCAAGGGATATTTAGAAAAATGGGCAGGCAAGGCAGGACACAAATGGCAACAGCTAGCAACTGCACCCAAGCAGAGCTGGAAGAACAGAATTTATGTATTTGGCGAGCGGATAATGAGCCGAATTGACTATCAGGAATGGTTCCTTAAGGAAATTCCGAAGCTTAGCAATGATAAAGAGGGGCATGAGGAGGACCAGCAGTTGATTGCGATCGAGGAGGATGAGGATAGCCAAAGAGCCGATATTGTTGTGCCAACTATTCTTGGGCAGGATGAGGTTATACGAGTTCTCACGAAAATGTCAGCAAGCCAAGAGCCATACCACCGAAGATGGCTCCTACTCTCGATTCTGGGCATCCCATTCACCTCGCTGTTTACACTAATCCCGTTCCTTCCGAATCTTCCTCTGTTCTACAATCTGTTTCGGGTATATTCGCACTATCGGGCCCTGAATGGGTCACAAAGGCTCAACTCGACACTAAGGTCCATGCAGTACCAGTTTGTCGCCAACGAAATACTGGAAGAGTTTTATAGTCCCCAAAAGAGCCTGATGTTTAGGAGTGCCATGGATATGCAGAGAACGCATGCCGAGGAGGCTGTTTCGACAGCAACAGCAAGAGATACGCCGGGGACATCTAAGCCTGGCAGCACCCATGCGAACTCGATTCGCCATCATCCCCAGCAGAAAATGATGTCGCCGTCATCTTCGAGCTATGGGTCTGAAACCGAAACGCCAACACCCTCGGCCTCCTCGTCTACGGTTCTATTGAACAAATCCAATACAAATACCGACGAGAGGACGCCGTTGAGACATCAGCAGCAACAGCAGCAGCAACAGCAACAGCAACAATCTAGAAACCAAGATGGTGGTGGTAGTAGAATGGCCTGGGAAGAGGAAAATGTGGTACTCTTGGGAGAAAACGACATGTATGAAATATGTGCCAAGATGAATGTGCCAGGACTCGAGGCCGCAGTACTACGGGCAAGATCACAGATACTTTCTAGCCTAGAAAAACCAGAATACAAACCCTAAAACACACAAGGTGTTTATAGTTGCAGCAATAACACATAAATAGATTAGCCTGCCATTTAACCAACAGTCACAGCACGAATAGTATGTTCTTACTATTTTACAAACATTGCAATCGGCCTGTTTAATGTGTTTTTTTCCACATATCAGCGTTTATTTTTGAAGGGCGAATGCTTGATAATCAACTGTAATGGCTGCGCCTATAATAATTGGCCTCCAAAAGGTACCCTTCAAAAATTATTGCCCATATGGGTAGTTATATTTGAAGGGTGATCATTTGATAATAGACCTTGATCACTCATTTGGCTGGGATTGCCCCTTT
>JANBPU010000187.1:0-31527 GCA_027575805.1 Mycoemilia scoparia | reverse complement strand
TACATTATTGAATATTCACACACAATCAATATATATTTTTGAATATTTTTGTATATTCATATATTTTTCGAATATAAAATTGAATATTTGAATATTTTTCGAATATAATTTTTCTATAGTGACCATGCCTGTAACAAGGCAACAGGCTAGAAACAAGAGATAGAAACAATGATAAAATATATATTGAATGAAATTTTACTACTTGTTTTAGAGTCAAAATTATAAAAACTTAAAAATATTGATTTCAAATAAATGACTTCCAAACTTTTATTTATACATTTCATTAAAATATTTTTAAATTATAAAGCAAGATTTCATTACCTAAAAATATAGCAAGATATCACTAGAGATCAAGTATATGTTGGGCATTTTTGAGTCCTTTAACTTTGCCCCCATCATCAAATATTTGCTATACGATTCCTGAGGAACATTTTTGCCTATGGCATAGAGAAATCTGGCCATGTTGTTATATTGTATCGCTAACACAAATAGAATACTTGCACTTTTTCTACTTAAATTGAGGTATAAAAATATTGATTTTTACTTGAAATTTTTATATTAAAATACTCAAAAAAAAGATGAGAAACAATTTAAAATCTAAATATTAATTGATATTTAGTACTGTGTCATTTGTTGGGTATTTAGCGATACGTTTCCATTATATACTCATCACCCTTGTCCAGAACTTCGCAGGCAAAGTCAATAAGATTATGGATGAGACCGTCATAATATCCAACTTCTCTGGATTTCAAGTTAAAGCCGTATTGAGGTTTGAATATTCCATGCAAATATTTTATTGTTTCCAGCTCGTTATCCCTGGCCATATAACTCATTTGGCAAGAAAAAAGCTCTGGCCTTTCCACTTCCACTTGTCCCGTCTCTCCAGATCTTAGGCACATTAGTGGGTTTTCGTACTTGTTGCATTGAACTATCCACAGATGCGCCTTTTCATTATACCTTGCCATCACACCATGTATTATTACGTTGCTGTGAGTTATGATGCAGTGGTAGCCAGGAATGTCATAATGTATTTCAATGTCGTTGCTTCTTTCTTCAGCTAACTTTGATATGGTTGAATCGACTACTGGAGGCACTACTACATCTGCATGCTCATCTTCAGGGTCGCTGTATTCTGTTCTGGATGCAGTCAACTTATTTGCCTCGCTTCTTGCTACTGACCTGGTTCTATATTTTTTCATCGGGATCCTGGCTGTACTTGGTGCTGTTTTGGTTTTAGGCATTGTATAAATAATAAATAGGTAGTTTGTATATTTCAAGAATTGGTTTTATGAATGCATCTCAAAAGGATTGGATAAAGTGGTGGTATTGATGACTGGTAAGTCAGAGAGAAAGAGAAAGAGGGAGCAAATATGAAAGAATAAATTGTATAGCGAAGTGTGGCTGCTTTAACAAAGCCAGCACCATAGCTTCAAATAGCTTCAAGATGTCATGTTTATGTCCACATGCCTAGCAATCAAATCAGATTGAGTATTTTACAATTTCGCCAAAGTTTACAAGGCCTTGGGCAAAATGGGTCCTCAAGAGTTGCATATAAAATATCAGATGATGGTCAGTCCATAATCCGAGGGTCCATATTTGCCCAACATAGATTCGATCACTAATGAAATCTTACCATATGTTCATTCTATAGGCTCGACTACAAGGTTGCCTTCCTTTTGATGTTTGTTCAAATTGCACCAAATACACACATATGGCCATGGCTGCGTATTGTTTGGTGAGAATGACGATCAAAGTTAGAACAGCGTCGAATATGCGTCAGCATAATAACAGCTGTGTTGATTCCAGGAGTCGATCTCACAGTTTTAAAACAAACAATGGCCTCTGAACTTGTGTTTGAATTACCATAAAATAAGCCTGTTCTGGATTGCTACAAGGCACTTTGACGCTTTACATATATTTTATTCACGTTGTTATATATTTTTTGTAAAGACATGATCCATATAGCAGTGTAATTTTTTTTAAAGTGCAAGGAGTTTGATTGATATATATTTTATTAGACAAGTAATGCACACAGATTATAACTATAAAGTCGATAAAAAGTCACCCAGTTTTAGTTTTCCACCAGATGAACCAGATTTTGATGATTCGGATTGAAGCAAAGCTTTGAGGGCAGACTTGTTGCTTTTCTTCTTTTTCTTTTTGTTGCTATTGTTACTGGTGCTTGCTGACAGCAGTAGTGTTGGTGATTGCAGTTGTTGTTTTGAGGATTTGCTTTGTTTCTGTCCAAGCTGAGTCTGTTTTGTATTATTTTGCAGTTGTTTTGTTGAAGCTGTAGAGGTGGTAGATTTGGGTGTATTGGCAACAGTGTTGGATGGCAGTGACATAATTCCCACATTATCTTTGACTTCAGGGACACCTTTGAACTGTTTTCTTTGAGCTTCCAATGACCGGACATGATCCCTAAAGCTACCCGATAGCCGTAAAGTATGTCTACAGGCCCGACACTTTGTATCCACATAATTGTTGATATTCTTGGAGAACTTTAACTTGGCCTTTCGACCACTATGGCTACTAATAGTTTTGGAAGTATCTGAAAGGGAATTTCTGATAGACCTGATTGCTTCTAAATCACGAGTCAATTTTAATTCGTATGTTTTGGTACTACTGCAACCCTTATCGCCACTATCTGTGCTGTTGAGTTTAGATTTCTTGGGCTTCCTTCGTGATTGTTTGCCGTGTCTAGATTGTGTTAGTTTGGTGTACTCAATGGTTAATCCACTGACCAGGAGGGTATTGCAGTAGCTGCATTGGGTTCTTTTGGAACTTTCGCTTAGTTGAACTCCGTGGCTTGTTGCTATATCATTGAATTGAGTGCTTAGGAATGCCGATGCTTCGGGCGATACTCCCACCATTAGTTTGCGGGCATTTTCTAGAAACTCTAGTCAATTCTGAAGGTGTGGTTGTGATGCCATTATTGAAACTGGCAGAAAATAAATGGTCTAGATTTATCCAAATGCGATGACCATTTTGGATATGTTTTTGGAAAATCATTTTGTCTACGATACCGGTCATGAGTCTGAGTAAAGTATAGATTTTGCATGTGATCAGCCTGACTTGTTTGAGTTTCGATGAATTCTTGTAAAGCATTATAGGCAGCATTGCATTTTATCTTACTTTCCTAATAGTGGCATAAGACGGCATATAAATGTAACAAGTATTTTTTAAACCAAGAGAGAGAAGACTTATACTCACTTTCACTAGCCTGAAAACACATACTCACACGAAGCTGACATTGTTGCTGGAGAACTTTACTCTTCCCAAATTGATTCTGTCTGCTGTCGTAAATGGTGCTACATTTATATTATGGATTCACAGAACAAGTAAGTAATAATGGGTATGCAAAACTACTGAAAGTAAAGCCAATACTATAATGGTTAAAGAATTAAGACTACTAAGGATTATCTTCACTGTTCCCTTTTCTCTTATTATATAGATGATCCCAATATGCCACCAGTAAGTTATATAGAGTAGCCATGGGTCCATACTTAATGCCTGTGATATTAGGCCTTGTGCTTGGTAGATGTGAGTGCCTGCAACATAAGCTCTGGGAATCAGGTTTCTTAGGGTAACCATATTATGCACACGCCTCTTGTAGTAGTACTACAATCATGGGTATGCCTCTGGAAGTAGTATCATGGCCTACACAAACATAGGGAGTAATATCACAACAAGCTAAATATTCCCCATTTATAGCTAATCCATATTTTCAGTAATATTTGTAAAAGATAAAAATATTAAATCCATTATTCCTTTCTTTGCTGTAAATAGTATCATGTAAGAACTTATAGCGTATAATAATCTACTTTAATATAATCCGATTTTGTTGTTATTATAGTATACTGCTGCTAGTACGAGAAATCTATGAAAAATTCAATATGATGGGTATGCGGTTAAACTTTCCTTGATACTGAGTGTATTTTAGACCGAAATGAGTCCACAGATTTAGGCCCAAATATCAGCCAATCCTCAGTATGCAATTCCTGGTTCCTAATTTTTTCTAACCTACTATGTACTGTGACAACATTTGTAGACACAGACAGATTATTTTTTATTTGGTTAACACCTTCTTGTTAGTGCATGCGGCATGTAGTTATATTTTTAAAAGACGTAAAAAGCTCAAAACCACATTTCTCAAATTGGCAATGCGGATTAGAGTTTTTGCTTCGTATGTTATAGAAAACAGAAACTGAGAGATTTAGGCATAACTTTTGCAATATCAAAATAAGCAAATTTAGAGATAGAAATAATAAAGGAAGTTAAATTGAGTTTTTAAAGCTGTGTGTTTATAAGTTAGATAATAAAAGATTTAAAATGAAACCTCGTGAATAGTGAGTACTATTTACTAAATCAAGTCACCTTTATGACATTTGTGTTGTCTATATTTACAGACAATTCCAACAGTATACAAAAGAAAATGACCTGATATGTGATCCTGATTACCAATCTTCAGACTCTTTAGGGATAATACAAACAAAAATAGTTGCAATACACAAATGCTTTACATATTGCCAGGAGTGAGTATTATTCCTGGTAGATTAGTTCCAAAACACAAATACCCAAGGACGATAAAAGTAATGGCATCCGCTGCTAACACTGATAGGTCGAATCGTTTGGCCACCAAGTTTTGCAACAAAAAAACCACAAAGAATTCAATCGATAAACCCAGACATTTTTGTACATAGCCTGGGCAAACTAAATACAAGCAAACAAACAGAAGACTCGCTGGTTTAAATTGTCCATTAAAAACCATAAAACCTAATACAAGGTCAACAAATGTAGAGAAACCAAGGAAGATTAACCAAAAATACTTCTTGGGTAATGAAGTATTGATAGTTGTCCCAAATGTGCCAGCACTGACCCCGGATAAGTAAAATTGCCATGGCACTGGATATGGATCTTTGCATAGACAAATGTGTTGTGTATGTTGTGTATAGGGAAATAAAACTTACTTGATATAAGAATAAAGGAGTTATGACCTCTATCAACTCTGAGTTATATCAAATGTAAATGGGTGTATGAGAGTATTGGCTTTTATTGTTTTAATGTTACTGTTACGAACCCTTCTTCAGTGCAGCTTGTATAAAAAGATTGTGATGTTTAATATTTATTCTAAAATATATAGGATCGAATAAGGAGAGCTGTTAAAATGAAGTGGTAATGTTGTAAAGGTTTAGAAATATCTGTAGTATCTTTGAGAACAGCTTGTATTAAGACATCCTGCAAATGCTTATACGATAACCACATCAGGTGCCTTGGTTGTTTTTGATTCAAGAACTAATAACAAATTTGTTTTGTAAAAGAGTCTCAATTGAAAAGATATTAAAGAGTGGTCTATAAGCTAAATGTACTACTACAATGCAGATCCCAAGGCATATTCGTATGCATTTTTGTATTTATTTATGATGAAATATTGATATTGATTATGTTCAATTGCGATATCGAAGTGCAATTTATAAATGCTAATTTTATTTGCAGGTGATAATGTCGAAATATCGAAAATGGCTATAATCGGTATTTGCTACGACTGCCAAATGGGTGGCTATTTAGCGATATGTTTCCATTATGTACTCATCTCCATTATCCAGAACTTCACATGCTATAGTGATAAGATTATGGAAATGATTTTCATAACATCCAACTCTATATTTTGATTTCAAGTTAAAACCACGTTGAGGTTTGAATATTCCATGCAAATATCTCATTGTTTGCAGCTCGCTATCACTGACCATATAACTCACTTGGCAAGAAAAAAGCTCTGGCCTTTCCACTTCCTCTTGTCCTGTCTCTCCAGATCTTAGGCACATCAATGGGTTTTCGTACTTGTTGCACTGAACTATCCGCTTATGTGCCCTTTCATTATACCTTGCCATCATGCCATGTATTATTACATTGTTGTGGGATATGATGCAGTGGTAGCCAGGAATGTCATAATGTATTTCTATGTCGTTGCTTTTTTCTTTGCCCAGCTTTGATATGATTGAATCGACTACTGGTGGCACTACCACATCTGCATGCTCGTCTTTAGGGTCGCTGTATTCTGCTCTGGATTTAGTCGTTTTCTTTGCCCCACTTCTTGCTACTGACCTAGTTCTATATTTTTTCTTCGAGAGTTTAGTTGTAATTGGTGCTGTTTTGGTTTTAGGCATTGTATCAGAAGTGGTCAATATGTAGATTGTATATTTCCAGAATGTGTACTACGAGTGTGTCTCAAATGATCGAATAAAATAAAAGTTTTGAAAACTGATAGGCTTTAGGTAGAGAAAATGGTGAAAAGAAAATTTGTAGAGTGAAGAAAGTCTGCTTTAACGAAG
Source organism: Mycoemilia scoparia (assembly GCA_027575805.1). Taxonomy (NCBI): domain Eukaryota; kingdom Fungi; phylum Kickxellomycota; class Kickxellomycetes; order Kickxellales; family Kickxellaceae; genus Mycoemilia; species Mycoemilia scoparia. Next base: position 25,195 of record JANBPU010000187.1, on the reverse strand, counting down.
CTAGCACCATAGCATTAAATAGCCTCAAGATGACATATTTATGACCACATGCCTAGCAATCAAATCAGATTGAATATTTTACAATTTCTTTATAAAAATCAAGCAAAGTAATAATGCTGTTTATACGTTGCTCCGTATAACGATATGCAGGAGATCTGAAGTAAGTATTTATTCCGACTGTATATATAAGATAAATGTATGTAATAAGACTACTAAAGAGCTATTCTTTATGTTGCTGTAACCACCTTTTTATAGATGATCCCAATACTTAGATATTAGCCTATGGGCATATATCGCTGTGATATTCCTTATCCCATGCTTGGCATGTATACACGGGAGAAGGCCAAAATACCCGTTTAGTGGCTTCGGGGCTGATCTTCTTAAGGAAGACCTAAATAACCGCTGTATGGTATATTGTGAGGCGTTGGAATTGTTATCACAACAATGCGGTCAAAGCTCCATTCAAATTTGACGCAAGCTCTTAGGTTGAATATTATAAGGATATCAGTTATACCTTTGCCACAATGTTATTAGTGTTGCTGCTATATATAAAACTTTCAATAGAAAGGAAGTGACACTGATCATTAATGTTCTTTCAATGATATATTCAAATACAAATATGATTTCAGTGATAAATTTGGTTCCTATTTAAAATATACGCACATTTCATTGGTATCGTAGTTTTGACTATGGTAAAACTGAATGAGTTTTTTGATAAATTTAGTCATGAGCATTTTCTTTTTGTTATATTCATCAATATTTTGACATCTGCGCAGCATTGATATTTTTTGTGAAAGTCAGAAACTAAACAGCAATATGATATTAAGCATCAAAGAATAGCGTGACTCTTGCTTTGAATTTTTGGTTTCTCACAAAAGTTTAGTAGCATTTCAAATAAAAAAGATTATGGACTTCCTAAATCAAATATTTATGGCTATTCTATAGGATAATTCTGCTTTGTTATTATGGCAGTGTGATATTGAAAATGATTAATATTAAAAACTACACAAATAAATCTATATTTAAACATATAATTGTTCTCATTTGATTCATTAGCAATATTGAAACCAAGTTATTTTTATCATTTATAATTTGACATCAAAGAGTAATCAAAGTGATTTCTTACTTCTTACTTTGGTGCTATTTACTAAAAAGATTATAGATGTCAAATATATTAGTATGTAAACACCTGGTATAAATCATTTTCCATTTGATGCTATCCTTAGAAAACTAATGTTAATAATTAAAATTGATAAAGACTAAAATTTGAAAGACACATTTTGCTGTGACCATATAGTTTTAATAGATATTCTAGTGGTATTAATGCTGTTCAAAGATCAATGTGTCAAGTTTTTAAAGGAGTGTAAAATAATTGATATATATATGTAATGAAAATTTGACATTAATAGTAACATTAGAAGTTGACTCTTATAAATATTGGTTTCTATACCTACTCTGCTACCTATATAAAAACACTAAGAATTCCTATCTTTTTTTAAAGATCATACCTCCTTACAAACTTACATCCCAAGTTTATATATATATATCATCTTTATACAATCTTTAAAATGGCAGCATCTGGTTTAACAAAGTGCAACATGCATGAAAATATGAATTTTTGCCCTAAATGTATTAGATATTTTGATTCATTGCATTGTATTTCCTTCTGTGTCCAATATTTTCTTATATCCCAAACTCCTATGCCTAGAGCATTTTCCCACCAACGTCCACATCATTTGAGAACAAATGAAATTGTGATAAGTAAAAATCGATTTGAGGAGGGTTTGGGTCGTATTCCTAGATATTTAGTTAATATGACTCATATTAACAATGCATATGGGCTTTCAAATTCACAGCCCAATAGTGAATACTTCTCCACTTTAGTATTGGTCTATGTTGCACAGGAAATTTACAAGAAAGGAAGTAAATTTCTAAGTATCCCAGAAAAATACATCACAGATAATGCTAATAATGGATATGTTGATATGGGGGTTGTAAAAGGACCTGAAGTTTATTGGGTATATGAAAGTAAACCAATAAAAATAAGATCAAATAGCAACAAAATAGCTGCAGCATTTGCCCAGGTATATACTGCTGCTGCAACTGCTCTAAGAACCAATACTTCCCAGGAATTAATCCTTGGATCTTTAAGTATTGGTAGCCAAGTTACATTCTTTGCTGCAAGTAAAGATCAACTAAAAGTAACTATATATCCAGGGGAAAGGTTCTACAGGTCGAATTCTCAAGAGGTAATTAATATTGTCAATGCCTTTAAGAGTACCAATCCTACAAGATGGCATAGCAGAAGATAACAAACAAATAAAAAGTCCAAGGAGGTCGAGGGAGTTTAGATTCTTTTATTTTATATAGCTTTTTAAATTTATTTAAAAATAAAGATTTATTAAAAAATATTAATTATTACTGCTAATTTCTAAAATGATGAAAACAATTTATATTACATACACTAATGTTGCAGGGACATCTGTAGGTGCCAAATTATTGCTTTTTGATAGAGTTCCTTCCATTTAATTGAAACAGGGATTTAATTCCATTTGAATTTCTATACAACAACGGTGACTCTGACAATGGTAGTAAAGAGTTTGATAGTGTATCCGAATCTCAAAAAGATCAAGCTTGTTATCCCATATACAGCAAGAATAGTAACAGGCACCGGCCCACAATTCCTACACCAGAGCCAGTATCAAAAGCACCAAGAGCTCAAAGCTCGCTTGAAAAAGGTTTTCCCAAATGTCGAATCATTCGATTATGAACTATTCCCTAACCACTTTCCCATTAGTGCCATGATTGATATGGCATTTCTAGGAACTGTCCAAGCACAACAACAACAATTCCAACACCGCATGGTCATTGGTGCCGTTATGGCTGCAGAATTTGGAAACCCCTTGAAAACCTTGAGTATCTCACATTTTGATCCATTCGTTGTTGATTATCTCGAAGAAAACTACGTTAATCTTGAAAAATTGGCATTAACAATATATGATGCCAACCCTAGTAGTAATAGCAGAAGCAACCATTCGAACACAGCTTTAGGGATTCAAAAACTATTGGGAGTATCGAGTATGACAAAGCTTTGGGAAATCGATATTAGAATGGGATACTCAAACCCCACCATTTCACTATTTGAATCTATTTTTAAAACCCAATCATCACACGTGGTACAGGAAGTAGGACAAGAGCTTGATTATGGTAGTAATAGCCTGTCGCCAGCCAATGTAATTGATGTTGGCCAAACAAACATCAAATCCATCAAATTTAAATACATGGAAACAAGTCCTCGAATACTGTATCTGTTGGAAAAATTCCCAAAGCTTGAAAGAGTTGCGATAATTCTAGCTGAAATCACCACAGATATTGAGTCCGTAGCCAAAAGTGTAGTCCAGTTGCCAAGCGTTGTTATCCTTCATTTATCATTCGCATACAAATTTCATCCTGACATTAAATATTTGAAAATATTTATTGGGTTGTTTCCAAATGTAAAAATCGTTGAAATAGATGCGCTACTGCAAGAGACTTTGAGGGAACTTAAAATTGGATTCCCAGATATTCTTTTTTTGGAACAAAAACGAGCATTTGCCCACTAATAAGTTCTACTAATCCTCTCATATCATTACTATTAGTTTTAGTTTTATTGCCAAACCCCAATACAATTTAATAAATAACAGAGAAATATAAATTGAAGTTATGTTATATGATGGGCTTATATCTGTTTTCGAGTCAAATATATGGATAATAATTTTTGAAGCGTACATTTTGGTGGCCAAAGATTATAGGAGCAACCATGACCAAATGGATTTCTAGCTTTACTAGTGAACATTCACCCTTCAAAAATAATTGCCCTTATAACCAAAGTTCAAAAGTGGCCTAAGACGAAAATGGATCTTCATGGCACATGTAAATTTGGCTCATTCACTGTACCTTTTAGGCTAGAATTGGGAAGATGAATTTAGCACAGTTTTGGAGGAAACTATGGAATATGTCTTAATAATTCAATTCAAAATATAATAAACAAATAAGTATAATATTATAAACCAAAGGTTAAGAGCGCAATTGAGTAAAAAGTAAGCCAAATTAAAAAGTGAAGTAATAATACTGCTTCAAGATATTTAAATTCATGTGCAGTGCCTAGAGATTAAAGTGCATGTATGACATGTGCTATGAGGGTTTACCAAGAGTAAGTGAGGGAGAGATCATACCAGAGCAGTTAGCCATAATTCAGGAACTAATGATTGTTTGTTTTCTCAAAATGTTTTGATTGATAAAGTTTTAGAAGCCAAGCTATTAGTTAGAGAATATTTCAATGATAGACCCCGTTATAAACGCTGCAACATTTATATATATATTGGAAGATAGAGGTAAGTATTAATAAGAAAGTGAAAGCTTATATATGTAAAGAATAAATAAGACTACTAAGGATTATCACCAATGGTTCACATTCTCCTATTATATATATGATTCCAATAAGTAATCAGTCTGTCTTACAGCACAGCTGTGGAACCCACCATTTGCTGCCTGTGATATTAGGCTCTGTGCTTGGTGAAAATGTCCATAGCAGAGGCTTCGGTGACTGGTCCTCTTGTCACAATTATAAATATCCAATGTGTGGCTAGTTAGAACAAGTCTCTGGTAATTATATTACAACATCGCAAATACTGGTTATTGTGATACCAAAAAAGCAATAATAAATATGTTTAGTTTCATAATTAAAGAATAAAGCCAGATTGCAGTTGGAACCAAATGTATTATATGAAGAAATATATCTCCAATTTAGATTATGTTATGAGCCGATCATAACCCAACTCCTGTGGAGTCATTTTGTCCAAGGCCCTATGAATTCTGTCTATATTTTAATGCATTCTTTGCAATAAAATCAAAATTTGTGCAATTATTTACATTGGTGATAGCCAGCCACCAATAATTATCAGTGCTATATGTTAAATCTGGATAGTTATAATAATAAATAGTACTTGAATGCAATGAAGTTGATATGACTTGAAATAGAAATATGATGTCCGTAATCAATTTACTCAAACTACTGGTATGTGTCAGCCACTTAAAGAACCAATTTAAATTAATCCAAGGCTTTACAGTTTTTGTTGTTGTATATGTTAATTGCTATATATACAAATGGGCAGAGGTAGAGTTGGGCTACATGCTCAGTGTAGTTTTCTTATTGCTGATTAACTGACTGAATGGATAAAATGTACAATGAAAAGCAACCAAAGGAAAGTTAGTCACGGCTATTAAATAATTTTGTAAGAAAGTTACTTTTGATGTTATAACTATGTACAGTTTCTACTGTATGATAAATAAAGCATCCATTATATTATAATACTAAATAGATTAATGAGAATAAGACTAATAAGGAAAGATAGCCATCCTGTCCCATGCTCTGTATTTATAGATGTTCCCAATATTTTATGATGACTCCTACTGTCAACGTAGTTTATGTGATGCTCCAATTTATCTTGGCAAATCAGTTTTCTGGGTGGACCAAAATATCTGATTAATGGCTTAGGCAATCAGCTTTCTATGGAAAGCCTAAATAACCACAGTATGATATATTTATCTCCACACATTATAGGCAATATCACAACACATGCAAGGTATGGATAGTGCATTGTGAAATTTGATTATGATCATTAATGTATTTCAATATTATTAGACAAGCTTGTTTTTTTAAAGCTTTACCAACACATTTGTGGATAGTAGAAGCAAAGCAGCTATTGTGTGTCTACTTTATGCTGTGCAGTTAATATGTCTCCTGAGTAATAAAAATGGGATACTGAAAGAAACAGCAAACTAAAAAGGAGGACCAAAACGAAGAGCTACTCAGAAAATTTTCCTTAACTAATAAAAGTAAGGCTGATTGGAAGAATGATTGACAGTACAAACAGGAACTCAACTCCATGATTCCTGATTCCTGATTCTTAGGAAACAGTAATGTTGTGTAACTGCCTTTGTGACTAGAAGGTAGTAAGTTTGGTTTATAAACATGTAAAGTCACTACATTATCTCAGGAGAGTTTCAATTGGTAAAAAGGTTGGATTTGCTATGAAATCACTACAGAGGGCTTAAAACAACATACCACATGGGGGATATTTGTAATTGACTTAAAGGGGGCAAGTCTTTAGCAAGTCTTTACTACAAGTATTTTGATGGATCTCTTGGTATGATATCTCAGCCTGTGTGTGAATGATAGCCTATCAAAGCCTATGAGAAAGCAGTCTGCATGCTGCTATTGGGATTTCCTATGTGTATATATATAAGGATGGAAATGAAAGCATGGTGGTGAATCGTCAGCAGCCTTATTTCTTTCCTTTCATAACAAATTCTTTACATATATGGCTATTGTTCAATATTAATTACCTCTATTATTAAACAATTCCATATAAACGCTGCATTGTTTATAATAAACCAAAACTTCCTTTTCATAACTATCGAAACAAATTAATTGATCAATTTCACCACCAAGTTGCTCAAATATATTCAATAGTTGTACTTTGATCATTTACCAATTTCTATTCAGCCTTCTCAGTCTATTATTCCAGTTCTAAATATAAATACGACTTGTCATATCACATGCTTTGAATTCTTTAGTTTTTTCTCCTATGCAGTTTATATCCAATTATCACATATTCACGATAAAAACAAACGATTGTCTCTGCTACCTTGCCATGATGGATAACTATGCTTTTGATATGGCAACAGAAATTGAATTGGAATTATCCACTCATTTGCAGTTTCGACAGGATTTCTTCAAAAGGACACCGCAAACGCAAGAATCCAAGGACTCAATAGTATGTGGCAATTATTGTTTGGGTTTTGATCTTGTTGTGACCAAAATACCTGTAAAAGAACCAGAACCAAGTAGAGTATTTTGCTCAATCACGTCTATTGATGCGATCCTTTTAAACTATGTCAAAGTAGCTTCAAAGCAAAATAGTAACAGCAATTCTTCATTTGGCTGTCCTAATAATTTTGCTCTAGAGCCTGCATCTGAACAAGATATTAACTTGACTATGTCCGAATCCAATGCAGCTGGATCACTATGGCCTATGACCCTGTTACAGCATAATGGAAGCGCAGCTCAAACTACCAGCTCCAGCAACATCTCCAATTCTAACTCTGCTCCATGCAGTAGAAAAGGCAAGTGCAATAAAGCCAAGGTAGTAAAAAAATTAACCCCAAAAAAAGGTATGTTAGTAGTGACCTCAATAGTACCAGCAGTATTGATGGCATTTATTTATACAATGATCAGGCTACCCAAATCCAACTACTCAAAGAGAATGCATCTCCTATTACAAAAGTCTCTATAAATGTGGGTGATCTGTATAAACCATTTAATGAAAAAGCAATGGCATCAACTATTAGACAAGGAGTAGTTGAGTGATCAAATATTGATAAACTATATAAAACATTTACAAAACAGCTCAGAAAAGCCAATGATTGTGAGTTGGAACCAGTTCACGAATAAAAGCATGTGGATAAGCACGTATTTGCAACTATAGATCTTATCTTACATAGTGAGCATTCTAGATATATTCCAGATGTGGATGCTATAATGCTATTTTTTTACTATAGCTTTTCTTTATTGCATCTTGACTATATTAATCATGAAATGAAGAATTTTGGCAATCTAGTAGAGGAACCCAGATCAACAGGGAAGGATTCAGATGCTAGTGGGATTGGTTAAATTTTTGGTCTATAATGTTATAAATAATTTTTTTGATTCACAGCCTGATACTGGTAGTAACGGAAATGGCGACTGTAATCCTGGTAAAAACAAATATGCTCAAAAAAAGCCGAGAGAGACTATTTTCTGGTTCTTTCAAATTCGCTACTATATATGTAATGTTGCTGATTCTCCAGGTGCAACTGAATATGCCTTGTTTATAATGGGAAAACAAGCACTCGAACATGATATTGTAGCGACCAGTAAAATACCACAGCAAAAACAGTTTGATCAAGATGCTGGCATTGTGGTGGATATTTTACAGTCGCTTGGATCTCCACTATTGATTGCCAATATTCAATTATTTAGAGCAAATGCTTTGGGTTCTGGTATTCACAAAATAAATGGCCAATAAAGTAGTGGAGTAATTCATAACGAGCTGGACCTTTTTTATATGGTTATTCTTTTATGGTAGTGGTAGATTGGTTCCAACATTTTTATATTATATGAATATAAACTACACTGATAAAATCATTTGCAGTGACAATTGTGAAAGAATATTATTAACAGGTTTACAAGGCCTTGGATTTTGGACATGAAAAGCCTGTTGCTACTACTGATTCCAGCCGAACTCCTTTGGAGGACGACATGGAGCTATTGCTAAATATACCGACAAGCTGCATTTGCGTTTTTAACACAAAATATACATGGCGAAATGCAACTAGTAGTGAAAATATGCGAAATAGACAAGAGTGGTTCTGAGCTTTGACCCAGCCATCATCAATTTAATATCCAACTCCTGGAGACCCATTTGGTCTACGGTTTTGAGCGATCTGACCATATAGAGTAGAGCTGGGTGAATAGAAACCTGAAAAAATAAGCCATCTTTAAGGCATCTGAGCAGGGATAAATCTATAACCATAATGAGACTGGTATTACAAATAAGAGATTATCCCCTTAATGTTTGCTCAGAGATCAAAAAAGATCGGTTTGTTGATTATGAATGAAATGTAAATAATTGTTTAGTGTTATGTAAAAATGCTTTAACAGACAGTCAGTAGACCGATCAATAAATTAAATATTGTTTTGATGGGAGGTTATAAGCTATATTGATACATATTTATTGTAAATGAGTTAAATATTATAATAGCAACATGAACTATAACGATGCTGAGATTGACACAGTTCTCAATTGCGATATCGAAGTGTAGTTTATAAATGTTAATTTGTATTTGCAAGTGATCATATTGAAATATCAAAAATGGTTATAATTGGCATTTACTACTACTACTGCCAAATGGGTAATTGTTTAGCGATGTGTTTGCATTATGTACTCATCACCCTTGTCCAAGGTTTCGCATGCTAAATTGATAGTATCACTACTATTATATTCATAGTATCTAATTTCATCCTTAAAATCCAAGTCAAAAGATCCATTACTCATGAAATGTCCATGGTTGTATCTCATCATTCGAATCATGTTTTTACCACGATCACTTGCTAGCCTTATAGTCATCTGTGATATGAAAAGCTTTGGCCGCTCTACTTCCTTCATCTGTTCTCCCTTGCCCTCCTTTAGGCACTCTAGGGGATTTTCGTACCTGCTGCATTCCAAGATCTTTGTGTGGGCAGCTTCATCGTATTTGGCCATCATGCTGTGGATTATCACATTGTCATGGGTTATAATGCAATCATATCCTGGGATATCGTAATGCATTTCAATCCCTTTAAAACCCGAGTTGGATATAGTCAAATATATTATTGGGGGTATCCCTGTATGCTCCTGAGCTTCAGAGTCATTAGGTTCTGCTCTGAGCATGATCCTTCTTCTATGGGCCATTACTATTTTGTCTCTATATTTCTTATCCTGTGATTTCTTTGATGTACTCAAACGTGGGTTATTAGATTTAGGCATCATATCAAAAATCTAAAGCAATTATATAGAATGTTTTGTATTGATAAATTTGAGAAGAAAGGCTTGTTGGGATAGCATTGTTTCAAAGTATCTATCAAATGAAATAGTGTTTGTGTGCGCCATGCATAGCATAATGGGAGATATTGCGATTTTACTATGTTGAAACACAGATCTTGTTTTCCAAAGGATCATCATAGTACATAAATATGTATGAGAAGCACTTCTGCTGCTTCTGATGCTATTTTTGCTTGATTTTAAATAAAAGCACAGTAATTATGGGTTATTGTGATTTTTCGTGAAAATTTAGTGGCACAGGCCAGTTAGTCAGCAGTTGGCTTGCCTACCTGTCTGCCTTTGATATGCCCCATTGGTTTATGCAGAAGAAAGCCAATTTTTTGTTTGCCACGTAATCCAGACATACGTGGTGTTGTGTATGAATAAGCATGTTAATGCTAGTTGGTATTTAACAGAAGTAAATGCGTGTCTTCTACAGCATTTGTTGAATATTTATTTATAGTTTAAAAAGGGTTGGGTCATCATTCATTGCATAGTGTTGTTAGAGGCTTAGTAGGGTGTTTAGTTTTTCTTCCTTGCATCTATCCATATAGAAATTTTTGGGTTCTAACTTTTTATCTTTTTAACCATATACATACGCACACAGAGAAAGAGAGAGAGAGAGTGTGTGTGTGTGTGTGTAGTATACGCTTTTAGTAGTGGTTTATCATATCTCTCGGTCCTTTTTTGTAATCAATTTAGATAGATACAGAGTGACAGAGTTGGCTGTTCGCTGTTGTTATTTTGCGCTTGTTTTTGTTGTTGTGATTGTTGCAATGTTATTATCACCGTTAAGCTTACATGAAAACAGATCTTGATACGTTTTAGGTAATGAGGGTAGTATAGTATAAACAAAAACTTTGTGATTCTAACCCAAAGGTAAATTCTTTATCTAGCTTTGTTGGTTGGGAGACTGATATGCCAGAGAGATAGAAGAGAAATAATATCAGCACGGGAGGAGCAGGCGAGAGAAGACGCATGTGTGTCATCAATAAACCTGTACGATACACTGATAAGTCAGTCAGTCAGTCAGTCAGTCAACCATTCAGTCATAGAGCACATTTTTTGGGCCTACTCTCTATAAGCATACAGACAGGAGGGGCACCAAAGCTCAACAGTTGGGCGATGCTGGAAGTCTTCTTCGTAGCCAAACTTGGCTGCGTGTGGTGTTTGTGATGGGAGCACACTACGCGCACATGCTTTGACTACATTTTCACATAGACTACCATTGCTATTACTATTATTATTCAAGGGGCCCTTTTTTATCCAATCCCTCTTCTCTCTCCCTCTCTCGCTCTAATATTTTTGACTGGTTTTGTATTCTAACCGTATAAACCTTCTTGCCTTTTGCGCATTTACATAGATTCAATTTTCTTTTTTCTTTTCCTTCTTTTCGAATCTCCTCCCCCCTCCTTACAACACATTACTAATTCAAATATATATAAACACACACGCGCATATACTATACCTTACCTTTCTGGATGCTCAACACAGATAACACTGTTGTTAATACTATCCATACTCTCTCTCTATCGTTTTAGCATTATTTCTCGTGCTTTCCCTCTCCAAATTTTAACCTTACCCGTCAAAATTACTAACGAAGCTGTTTTCCAATTCCTTCCTCCTATTCTTCCTTTTCCTCTGTAACATATAACCACATAAACTATATCCGATATATATCTATCTACCTACCTACCTACCTACCTACCTACCTCTTTCAGTGTATATATCTACTTCAATATACGCGCGTTTATACCTTTTCGCTATCCAACAAAGCCTGTACTTTCTTTCTGTTTGTTGGTGTAAACATTTCTCTTTCCCCAAAAACTCGACCAATTGGTCGCAGCGAGATTTATTTTTTACAAAGTAATTGTGTGTGTGTGACGACGGGCATCTTCTGCTGGCGTTGCTGTTGTAACAACAAAATTAGTTTTAGCTCACTCGTGTAGTAGTTAGTTAGTTAGTTGGCTCTTCTACCAATATTTCTCCACGTGCTTGTACATAAACAGACACACACACGGCCAGAGCTACATACATTTTCCTAATTAGCCAGCGATTAGCAATCTCTTTCTTGCTATCACGCTCTTGAATCTCTTGCCAGAGTTGAAAAAAAGTCTCCTTATATAGGAAGGTAAGCTACTCTATATTACAAACAAAACTGCTGCTACTTTGTTTTCTCTCTCTCTATTCCCCAAATTATAATATAATTGTCTTTGGTTATGATTGTATTAATTTGGGTCAAAAATACCTTCCGAATCTATCTTTTTCAAATTTGAATAGAGACCAACACAGCCAAGCCATTAAGCAAATTACTCTGTTTTCCAAAAGCTGCAAGAGGCTACAAAAAATTATCGAACTATAACTGTCTACTTATCTCCACTTCGCCCTATCGGTAAAATTACTTTGCGACTATATAACAATAGTAACTAACTCGAAACAATGTATTGGCGATTCGGTATTCAGCAGTACTTGACCATAGACAGGGTACTCGATAAAGATGACGTGACTCTTGAAGAAGTCCTCAATGACAGTGGGCTGCTAAACCAGATGAAGTCAAAAAACCAGAAACTACTCAATTTCATAGTCAGGCCGCGTATATTGAAACGGTTGATCGATTATGTTTCTGGAGACTTATTCTTTGAATCTCCGAGATATGGCCAGTTGGCTTGTGAAATGCTTTCTTTGGATTCTCCGATGATAATGGATGCTCTTATGGATACATACACTCCACTTGAATTGGGTGAAGAGGAAGAAAATGATGATGATGATGAGGAGAAGCAGCCTAATGATGATGAAGATGATGATGAAGCTTCAAAGAATGATAATCCGGACGATAACGATGGTGACGGTGACAAAAAATCTGGCTCTAGGTCAAAACCTTCAAACAAAGGTGAAAGCAATATTAAGCGATCAAGTCGGGGTCAGCGCGGTTCGGTAGATTCAATGGATAGCGTTGATAGTAATTCGTCGTTTAATACTGCTGAAACATCTCCCTCTTCTGATGAAGAAGAGTATATGGAAGGTAGTGATGACAGTAAAGATAAGCCATTGGCCGATAAAAAGAGCTCAACGCCCGACTATACTACTAGCGAAAGCTCCACGAAAGGGATTAAAGTAGAAGCCAATAATATAGGTAAATCTTCTCCTATGGCTATTATCGATGAGCCCACGTCTATTCAAACAAATATCGAGACCACCATGGCCTTAGCCCCAGTCAAAGAATCTTGGGAGAAACGGATGCCATTGTTTTTCCGGCTGTGGAGACTTGTGTATACCGAGCCAGACAAGATCAATCAAATTCAAGCCACATGTTTCTCAAGACTGATGTGTGTTCTCATGCAGATGAAACAGACCCAGGCTATTCCATTTATCAAGGCCAACCCACAGGTGGTTACTCGACTTTTGGCCCACATCAACAACAGCCCAATGACGGATGTGCTCTTAAAGCTTGTCAGCATGGAAGAGTTCGAAGAATCACAAGGCATTGTTGACTGGCTCAACGGCGAAGGTCTCATAGATTCTTTGGTCGATATGTTGGATCCGTCAGTTGATGTTGATACACACACCTCTGCAAGCCAAGTCCTCCTCGATATTATATCGATTTCTCAATGCACGAATCCGGATCAACCAACCATCGGCACAAATGTTTTAATAGACGAACTCAAGAGTGCTAGAGTTGTCAAAAAGCTTGTGGGATATATGTTGGATCCAAGAGAAAAGAATGGTGTTTCTAGTTTGATTAATGGAACTTACGTGTTCATTGAGCTTATCAGACGAAATTATAATAGTGACTGGGACATTGATCCATTTTCCGGTCAACCAGATTCCTCATCGTTATCTGAGTTTGAGAGTCATGGATTCACTGTTGGAAATGTGTCAGTAGCTAACCAATTTGGAGACGTAATGAGCGGCGGTCAACCACAGATGTCTGTCGATCTCAGCGAGATGATGCAAGTCTTGGCTGATAATGTCCACGCGTTTGTCGCGCTCCTTTCGCGCCCAAGAACATCCATAGAACCTCATGATACTCCGACAGGAAAGCAAGTTCCCATCGGGTTCGAGAGACTTCGTATATGTGAACTTTTGGCTGAGATTCTTCATTGTTCAAACATGCGTCGTCTTAATCAGACTAAAGAGGAGGTCGAGTTGGAAACTGCTCGTCTGAAGAAGCTTCATGAACAAAATAATGGCAGTGGCAGTGGCGCTGGTGGAGATATTTCTGAGGCTGAAGACAAAAAGGACGAGTCCAAGGATAATAATGTCAATAACGACTCATCTAAATCTGGTCAGGAAGCAAAATATAGTAACGCTACTACTAGTGGCAGTGAAAACAATAAGCCAACTGATGATGAGTTTGGTACCCAAGCTGCTGCTGCTGTTACTACTAGCAACAAAGATACCGAGATGTCGACACATCAATCAACCGTCAAAGATAATGAAAAGCTCTCTGTCTCATCGCTGCCGGTTGGTCAACAGCTAAAGTACAGACTAGTAGAAACTGAGGCACTAATATCCTGCTTACAGCTATTTTTCGACCATCCTTGGAACAACTTTATTCATTCTGTGATCTATGACATGATGCATCAGACCCTAAATCTCCAGCTATCGATCAAGGCAAACTATGCACTAGTAAGATCAGTGTTTGTAGATGGACAGCTAACCAAAAAGATCATCGCAGCCAACAGTGCGAACACCGAAGCATGCAAGAAACCAAAGGGTACCCGTTTGGGATATATGGGTCATCTCAATGGTATCACCGATGAAGTTGTTAGGCTAACCGAATTGGCAGGATCCGAGCTCACTCAAGATATACTTGACTTTGTTAAAGAAAAGGACTGGACCGAGTACATTGAAAATGTAGCCAAGATTGCTAGAGAAGAAGCTCAAGGGTCGCTTGGAGCTGAGAGAACAACGTCAGATATTGCAATTGGAGGCGACGATGGATCTGGCAATGATGGCGAATACTCTATTGGCGATGGTGGTAGCGGAAGCATTATAGTCTCTGCTACTGGAGAAGAAGAAGATGGCGATGGTAATACTGCTAATATTTTGCAAGAAGAAGACTATATTGAAGAAGATGGTGGGGAAGATGGTACTTCTGGTTCCACGACTGGTGGTGATAGCAATCGCGGCAAAAGAGAAGGTATTGTCGCTGGACTTGGCGTCTCAAGAAAAGTTTATAGAGTTGGATCAGCCAATAGCGAAGACTCTGATGATGAAGATCTTAATTTGGTCAACACCGAAGATATGAGGATGATTGAACGTGAAGATGGCGATGAAGACGAAGAAGAAATTCTTGGAGCTCCATTACATCGCCACAATTCAATAATGGAAGATGTTGACCATATGGATGATGATGATGATGAAGACGACGACGACGACGATGAAGACGACTTTGATGATGAGCAGCTATTCAATGCAACTCTTGGTGTTCGTGATGATGATATTTATCGTAAAAATGAGGATCCGTCTGTTCATATGCTACGATTTGTGACTCGACAGGACCACCAATTTGAACAAAATAATACCAAACGTGGTAGCGATAATGATGTTAGTAGTAGTAGCGGCGAAGGAGGAAATGACTCAAAAATGCTTATTCCGCCTGTGGATTCAGAAGAAGGTTATGAAGTTGACTCTGCTGGTAAAGATCATGATGGTAGCAAGAACAATAACAGCAGTAGTAGCAACAGCCACCTTCAGCCAGTCCTTTATGATGATATCGACGTCGATGATGGAGATGCAACTGAACTGGGTTGGATGAAGTAGTGTATCAACCAATATTTACTATTAATATTATTATTATAACCATTATAATTTATATATGTACATACACAATTTCTTGACGACGATGTTTAATTGTACATGATGTCTGGGCCTCTCCTTCTCTCTCCCTCTCTCTTTATTTCGTTCTTGTTCCAATTTCACTTTTCCCTATAATTACAAAGACAAATGCTACTTGATCTCGAACCCAGTTCTTTTGGTTTTATTTTCTTCCTTATATATACACACTTATTTATTCAAACACAAATATATGTGCTCAAATTTTTAGACATTAACAAAGTTTGTAATACCTTTTCTATCTATAGTGACTACATGCGAGCCAGGATCACCGAGCGAATACAAAGCAGTTTGTCGGAAACACAGTTCAGCCAGGTTCTTCCATCCCACCAGCCACCACCACCACCATCTTATTCGGTTGGATACTCTTCTTCTTTTGCACACGATCAGAAATCTTCAAAAGACAAATATTCGGATGACCACAACAACCATGATGATAATGAAAACAATAATGATCAAGGAAACAGCAGAAAGGATGATAGCGGTGGCGATAATAAAGAATCGAAATCCGAAACAAAGGCTATACCAGGGTTTATCATAGGCGAAATCAGCAAGGACAACTCCAATGATGCTTCAAGCTCAGATGCGTCATCTAGTTATCAGCATTTCAGTTTGTCTTCATCATCATCATCCGCCACTTCCTCTTCGCATCATGGTGGTGGCTTTGTATCGATTCCAGAAAGGGTTGAGCAATTGAACTTGCATCGACTTAATTTAGATGATGGGCAAAGATCATCGTCACCATTACAGCAATATCAATACCAATACTCACAAGGGTCGGGTAGCGATAGCAAAGGATCCTCATCATACTCCTCGCATCATAGCAGCAATTCGCATTTGATTCCAGGTGATACATCAATCAATACTGTCAAAGAGATTGTGCCCATTGACTCTGATGCCATTGGTGATGAGGACGATTCCTTTGATGGGTTGGAAGAACCTATAAATTCTAATTTTCAAGGAGACTATGACAACGATATCAGCAACAGCAGGAGCAATAATGGTGGTGAAGGCTATTCGCAATATGAGCAACAACCACAACACTACTGGCAGAAGCAGATGCAGCAACAGTCGCTAGGAATTAGACCCAGAAGCCAGTCGGCTTCGATTATAGAAAAGGCTACAGCTGCTACTGGCGGACCAGTTTCATCACGACCGAACCAATCGGAGGCCCAGCAAGCTTCTCCAGTATCATCATCAGCAGCAGCAGCGGCAGCAGGGGCAGCCGCAACAACAACAACAACAACTAGTAGTGTTGGTGGTGGCGGCCCTTCGTCTATTATCACCAAAAATAGCTGGAATCTAAGGCGAGGAAATTTTAGTAGTGGTGGTCGTGGATCTGCAAGTATTGCATCTTCATCTAACACAGCTACCGGATCAATGTCCAAAGGCAACAATAACAGCAGCAGCGGTAATAGTAGCGACCAACAACAGCAGCAGCAGCCAATTAGGATTCTAGATGCTATGCCCATAGACTCTGACTCTTCAGATGTTGATTCCGCTAGCCCAGATACCCTTTCGCCATTTTCAGATGATTCGCCACTTGTAAAGACCACTTCTACTGGGATGCCAGGAAATGAAGGCAGCAACTGTAGTGGCGAGGCATCTTCATCGCAACAATGTCCACCACCGCACTATGCCATTGACAAGCACCTCTCTAATAGCAGCATGACTACTGATATCAGCAGATCATTTGGCAGCAGCGGCAATGATGACTATTATTACCAGCACAAAAATTCAATGACATCATCTTCACCTTCGTCTAGCTCAAAGCCACCACCAACAATGTCAGCAGCAGCTACTAAAAGGCCCCGGTCAAGGAGTCAAAGCGCTGGAGTTGGTATATCTCGCTCTATGGTTCTTGCAGCGGCAGCGGCAGCAGCCAGTAGTGGAGGAATATCATTGATAGACCCTGCTACCGATAAGTTTGTGGGACGACTCAAGAACGATAACAGCCACCATAATAGCGCAATGTCGTCAGGAAATGGCGGAGCAGGTGGAGGAAAGCAGTTACCAAAGTCATCGCTCTACCGAATGCCCTCCCATTCAAACGGAGGAGGAAGTAGTGGACTTATGTCTATTCGTCAACATGGTGGCGGAGCAAACAAGTCGGGGAATGGCGGTGGTAGCGGTTGTGGGCCTGGAATGGTTGGATCATCCTATCGATCTGTTTCTGCGCCAGGAGGTAGCACAGCTACCACCCCCTCTGTTGTTGCATCAGGAATTGGGCTCACTAACAGCGGCAGTAATAATAACAGCAACAATTCTACAAAGAGTACTACTTCTGGCAATAATAGCAGCAACAACCCCCACCATTATAATAGTCGAATGGCACCGCAGCCTACACCAACGTCTTCAAACCTGTTTATGTCGGCTGAAAATATTGATAAAATCACCAAAGAACTTGCATCGCAGAAATCTCCAGAGGCTGACAAAGAGCTCGACTATGTTGCTCCACAAGCGTTTCCGAATCTTAACCCTGATGATGACAATGATAACGATGCCGCTGGTAATACTACTACTTCTACAACATCAACAGCAGCATGCGGTGGCTCAGATAATAAGGAACAAAAGCAAGCGGATATCAGTAACGAGAATTCAGCAAAGCCACCACCTTCAACGTTTCCAATGGCCAAATTGGAAGAAGACGATTCCAGCGACAAGGACCTTGTTATAGTTGAAAAAGGAGATGGCCAGGATGAAGATTTAGTTCTTGTAGAATCATCATCAACACCACCGCCTGAATCCTCCACATCTGCTACATCCTCTTCAGGATTGTTATCTAGGAGCAGCAGTAGTGGAAGTGGTAGATCCAAAAAGTCTGGGGGTGGCGGTAAGAGTAGTAATGGCCGATCTAAAAAGAAAAAGGGAAACAAGATTGTGGCTGGTGGAAGCAGCAGCAGTGGTGGTCGGTCAAAACGAAATGGTGGTGGAGGAAATCGAAAATCAAAGTCACGTCGATTTGCTAGTACCACATTATTTGGAAAATAAACAGCATAAATATGGGTATAGTTTAGCATCTCGACGTAAACTACTACTATTTAGTCCCCTTATCATCATCACTCTATTTTCTCCCATCTCATTCATTCATATATATATATATATACATCTATACATACCCAAAGCAGAGCGTACCTTTGAAGTTTTTATTGATTTTTTCTTTATTTTTTATTACTTTTTTTCACACATATATTATTATCATTATATATTACTCACACTTTACAACTACTCTCTATTAGCATCATCTCTTTTCTTCTTTATTATTTATTTTATTGCTGATTGTGTTTCAAAACGTTGATTTTTTGCCAATAACACGCGCTTATTTTATTTAAAAGAAATCCTGCTGTTTTAATGTAATTGAATAATAAATGTTTTTATCTCTATCACTTTATAGTTTGAGTGCAGCAGTTGAGTTTCATTTTTCATTTTCTTTTTATATGGGATGATTTTAGATTTGGATTTTAAATTCATTTTTTACTTTGAATTGAAACACAAAAGAACGGCTTTACTATTCTGTCTATTGATTGATTGGTTGGTTGAGAGACAGAAGGTGATTCATGTTATTCAACCTAAATCTTTCCTTTATACATACAAAAGTTTGATAACATCTAGTATCATTTGTTTTTAAATTCTCAATTTTAAAAATATGGGCAATAATTTTTGAAGGGTGAAAGTTCAATAGTAAAACTGGACATCCATTTGGCTGTGATTCCCCTATAATCACTGGTCCCCAAAATTCACCCTTCAAAAATTATTGCCCATATGAGAAATATCAGGGTTTTAAAATGCGCAGCAGTAGTAGCAACAAGAGTAATTTTATAGATTCTTCAAATTGTATATAATATATAAGTGTGTGTATTCTTAAAGTCTTGGTTATATAAATATGTTATATTTTTATTCTTTTCTTTTTTGAATTTATAAACTATCTCGTATATACTCTTTGATATAAACTGATATATATACACAACTAATATCGAATGATTGATAATGCTACTTAATATCATCAATAGTAATAATAGTGGTATAAAGAGGATGGATTTGTTTTTGGCTGCTGCGTGGTATACTTCAAGCACTGTAATAACTTTGGGTACATTTGGTTTATTGACTTTAAGTCTTTGTTATATTTTGGTAATGTATTGGATTAAACATGAAGCCAAGAATGTAAGTCAGTTAATTTTTTTCTTATTGTATATTTACACAAATGCCCTTATTTCCTTTATATATATATATATAAATCTTGTTGGTTTTTCTTTTCAAAAACGTTTGTTACATCAAGCTTATATTTGGGGTTTTGATTTGATAGATTGGAACAGGAACTATGATTCTTTATGGGATTATTGTTTCAATAAGCATAATCCTATTGATAATGATAAATTTTCAACGAAACTCCAAGGGATATTATTATCCAAACAAGTCGTTGTGGATGTGGTTGGTTGGTACCAGGTTTTTGGTGTTTGGAATTAATACGTTAATGTAAGTGATTCTCCTCACTTACTTGCTAATATGAACGATGAATATGTATGTGTGTCGTTAACACCAACAACAACAGCTATTGTTACTAATACTACTAAAAATACATGAATATATATTAACGAATCTTTTCTATAGTGTTTCTGTGGCAATTTATGTTGCTTGGACAATTAAATCAAAAACACAGGATTTTGGATTATTTGATATCAAGGATAAGGTTGAATCCAAGGTTATTACAGGGGTGATTAAAGTGTTGACTCCTTTCACTATCGTGATTAGCAGTGTTATGTTGCTTTGGGTAAGTTTATAGCTATAATTATTCATCACATTTATGTATATATATATATATTGTATTTCATTTGTTTTTGTTGTTTAACTTTAGGGTATTATTATATTTGGTCGATGCTATAAAAGTAGGTTAGGTATTTGTTGCTTTTGATGCTGTGAAAGAAAAGCGTTGTTATTGTTATTATTGTTGTTTTTTTCAAATTTTAAATCTATACTTTGGTGATAATGGTATTAATAATGATAGGTGGTATAGGAGATAAGATTAAGGTCACCAAGATTCCGAAAATTATTGTATCAATGGTTTCTTTCATATTCAGAGTGGTTGGATCGTTTGGAGTATATGGGATTTATCTTGAGCTTGTGGTAATGTGGATTTTGATGGATGATGATTATTCAAAATCAGTAAGTTATCTCACAAGCATACACACAAACAAACTCTATGAGCTTGATTATAAATTATTCGCAAGATTGCTTATTTATAAGGACTGTGATAATAATAATAATAATAATAATAATAATAATAATAATAATAATAATTCTTTTTGTGTTTTGCGTAGCTCCAAACTTTTTTGAAAGTCTTAATAGTCATCACATTTATAATTCTTAAACTCAGCTTGATTTTCTTGAGAGCAGAGGAGAAGGAACCAGAATCTAATGAAGAAGCCAAAACACAGAACCAACAACAACAAGAACAAAATATCATAGATTTGTATGAATATCAAACACTATCAACACAGACTCATCCTGTTTATGATGGTAAGACTGATTTTAAGAAAATTGAAAAAAAGAACTATAGAAGCAGCGACACCAACACCAACATCAACAGTTTGATCCAAAATCTTTTACCACTACTTTATCATTCACATTTAACGTTGGTTGGTATCTTTTTGATTGTGTAAGTATAAATCTAAAACTTCTATTAGTCCATTTGGTATATAGAGAATAGCCCAGCTGCAAATTATATATATTAATGAGAAAACTAAATACTATCAACATATATGTATGCGTAGATTTTACTTTGTGGCAAGATATAATAAGGCAACCCAAGAGATGTCAAATAAAAGTGGACTTGATACAGTCACCGACTTTATTGGTGGTAGTGACAGTGGAGGCGGAGTAAGTTCACTTGCTCATAAAATTATTGTTCCTGTTGTTGAAAAATGTTTATATGTTGTTGTACCAATTGGGTCTATTTCCATATTACTGGTAAGTAGCTATTATTATTATTATTGTTGTTGTTGTTGTTGTTAGTGATACTGTTGTTATATGGATATTTTATAAAAGTGACTGATAATATTTGTTTTTAGGGTTTAGTCTATACATATGCAATATATAAAATCCATACCACAACTTGGGACAGCAATGGTGATGATGATGATAGAGAGAATTTTAGGCAAATGGACAATCCAGTTGTATAGCATATTGAAATCTATGACTATATTAATCTGCTAGAAATGCAAATGTGTCATCATACTCCCGGTAGTGGCAAATATGATCTGTCTGAACAATAGGCTATATAAATATTTGTGTGCCTATTGGCAACTGATGGTTTTGACTTTAGATTTTACCATTATTGGCTTTTTTTTGACAATTGATTGTGGAATAGTTATAAAAACAAGCAATAAAACTAATTATGAGTATATCCAAGATGCTGGATTTATGTGGCAAAAACATACAAAAATAGATTTGAGGATTGCACGAACATCAATCATAAATCCAGATGTGAATAGGAATTTTGATATCTTTTTTTAGTAGAAATAAAATCAAAACTCACTTTCAAAACTGGGCCTATATATATTTTAGATTTATATATGTGTTTGCTAAAAAAATCGGAATTGTAATGCCAAAATCAAAATATTGCTACATAAATCAGCAACTGGCATTGAGAAACATTAATTGGTCGGTTGGTTTATTGTAAATGTCTTTGTTGAACTGTTTGAGTTCTATTCCATTCATTCTCTGTACTTATTGTTCCCTCTGTTGCATTCGTGACCGCATGCTTTTTGTTATTCCATTCTTTTTCTTTTCGTTATTTTCAACCACATATCAATTTATTTCCCAACTCTCTTTTTGGTATTGTTTAAAAAAGGCTTATTATCTTCGACATTGTATATATATACAAATTATTTTATAACCACACACACACACACTTATATATATATATTTATATCATTTCAAATACTTGAAGAATACTTCTACCGCTAGTCAACCAAAATGCTTAGTGGGCTTTTTAAAAAGAGACGTGATGGGGGTGAGGGTAAACAGCCGCCATTAGACCCTATGAATGAAAAAGCTGGAATGCCAACAGGTCAGGTCGAAAGAGATAGTCTTCCTAAATACGATGATTTACCAAAGTCGAGCCAACAACAGCAAGGGAACGGCAATAATCATTTTGGTTTAAAAGTTGGTTGGATATGGCGTACAACTACAATCATGACCATCTTGACTACAATGGCAATGTTTCTGTTGACTATATGTTTTGGTTTTGAGTATTATTATAATTATCATCGTGCTGGAGATGTAAGTAATATCACTTGTATTTATAGTTTTAAGTGTGTTAAAAAAAAGTATATGTATACTAATACCCTATATGTATATATATATATATATATACATATGTTTGTGTAGGATAAAAGACAACGTTTGATTGTAAATGGAACGGTTATAGCAGTTTGTGCATTATCAACCATATCAATTAATAGATCAAAACCAATCAAACATGCCCCAGCTTCAATTATAAGATTTACAAATAAGATTCATGTGGGTATTATTTGTTTTAAATTCGCTATTGCTGGGCTATTTCTAATTGCGTAAGTATCATCAATAGAAGTAATATTTATAGTAGTTGGGGGCATTTAAATCCCTTTCTGTGGATTTATCAGACTCATTACCAAACTATACTTGCTTTATGCTTGCAACGAAATTATGTAGATTTGGTATCGTATTTAGCCAAGTATGGAAATACAAAATCAGTGAACAAAATCTTGGATATATGGGCATTGCTAAAAAGGTGTTTAGTAAACTGTTTGAAGCTCTTTCTACAGTTGCCCTTTTTAATGGTGTTGTTATTATCATCTGGGTAAGCTAAAGTTTTTGTTTTCTAAATGCCATGATAAAAGAAATGAAGCGAATTGAAAAAGATTGCTAATTATTTTGCTATTGATGTTGTTGCTGTTGTCAATATAGGCGATTGTGAGAAGATTTAGTGAAGGTACGGTGAACAAAAAACTTTATAATTATTAAATTTTAAAAAATGCATTTCTATGCATACTTATACTAACATTGAACAACCATATCCTTTAGGTAAAAATGATGGTGTGACAAAAAGGGCGGCGATAGGTCGAGGCATCAAGACAATATTGTCAAAGTTGGATTCGCTATTTGATATTTTAGCTTTGGCTACCGCCCTTGCATTGTGTCTAGAATTAGGTCTTACTGGATATGCAGCATTTGAAGCTAAAGGTTCTTCTGACAATGTAAGTATATACAATCACACACGCTCAATATAATTATAACTACATATATCTTTATATTATTGTAGTAGCTAACTCGAATGTATATTATCTTTTATAAACATTTATATGTCATTAACTTGCTTTTTTTATAGTTCAAACGAGTTACTATTGGAATTATTGTACTTTTTGCATTAATAATTCCATACATTTTACATGCGCTATGGTATGATGTCCCAACAACTCAAGCTGATATTCCACATGTCATTTATAATAAAGACGATGGACTCTTTACCAAGTTTATTTGGTTTATCGATTATTACTGTTTAGTATTTGCTGGAATCTTTCTAATTGTGTAAGTAACTATATATATATATATATATATATATTCTGTCAAATTACGTAACTGTATTTCCCTCTCCCCTTTATATCTTATCAGGAACTGGAACTTTTGCAAATACATATACATATAACTCCCTATTGCTTTGTATGATTATGACGATAATGTAGGATGATGATATATGCACTTCGAGACTGGACCGTTGGTGATGCTAGTGGCAAATCATTGTTTAGTATTGGTTGGAATTTGCTTACCAAGAGTAATAAAGTTAATGCAGCAATGCCACTTATTTTACCAAAAGTTGTATTGGGTAGTCAGTACCCTGTCTATTTTATCGGTGCTGCGGCCATTTTGGTGGTAAGCTTCTTGAACATCATCTCCAATAGAATAGTACAAATCTTGGACTATTGTGATGTGGAATATTATATAAAAATATATGGTTATTTTGTATATCTGATAATTAACGATGGTTGTGGCTTCTTTATTGGGTTTGTGTATATATAGACTTTAATTAATGGAAGTTCCACACTTCATTTCTTGATAAAAGAAAGAAAGAAAATTGATGTTAGCGGTACTGCTCCTGTATTAGATAATAAGGAGAAAGTATAACCACATTTCTAAATTAATGCTTTACATATTTTCCTTATTATTTGGATGTATAAATATATTACGATAACTTTGACTTCTCATTTTTCCTCTTTTATTATGTTTTTTTCTGTCTCAATTCTATTGAGTGTGTTTTTATTATCATCCTTATTTAATAAATTTGTATGTATACGAGTAATGGTTTTTGAAAGATGAATGACTACTAGTCTAACCGTACATTCATTTTGCTGTGATTTCCACTATAATCATTGGCCTCCAAAGGATATCCTTCAAAAATTATGATCTATATGGCAGAGTCTCCTTCAAAGGTGTATCAGAAGTATACCCTGGATAATAGTCAATAATCTAACAGATTACAGCTAAAATGTATGTGATTTATGAGCTGATTTGCAGGGAATGTATGAGGGTATCGATCTGTTTTCTTTTGATGGAGAACTTGCCAAATGAGTGACGATGGGCCCTTTTTCCAACTATCATCACAACACAGCTACTCCATTATTCAACGGTATATATTTGGATTCGCCATTAAAGTTGATTAA
>JANBPU010000186.1:0-31755 GCA_027575805.1 Mycoemilia scoparia | reverse complement strand
GTACCATAATAGTACCAAAATATTAGTTGGTATACCAATGGTATACCATAATAGTACCAAAATGTTAGTTGGTATACCAACCAATATCTTGGTACTATCTTGGTACTACCATGGTAGTATCGGTCGACTATGTACCAATATCTTGGTATAGGTTGGTATACCAATGATATACCAAAAATGTATGGGACGGAATACTATAATTGTACCAACCAAAAGTTCTGATGAAAGGGTGTCCAATTTTACTAGTAAACTTTCACCCTTCAAAAATTATGATCCATATTTTCAAAATCAACATAATAAACTAATGCACAACCTATTCCACAAATAAATCAACTTGCCAGTCAGTTCAACAACAAAATTGCTAGAAACTTGGCCTCCATCACTATAATTTTTTGATACATTTTTATACCCTTTGTTGTTGGGTTTTTAAAGAAATACTTTAAAACTATTATAATAATTTTTAGGTTTTTTCTTTTTCATTATTATTGTTTTAAAATTTTTAAAAATTTACTCAAATAATTCTACAATTAGTATATCACCAAAATAATAATAGGAAAAATGTGATGGTGTATATATATATTTTAGAAAGAAGTAACATGTATAGCATAATTATTTAGAAAACAAACCATAATATTGTAATTTACCTTTTTAAAGAACAAATGCCAATCACGAAATTTTATTTTCAATGGGTTTGATCCGAAAAACAAAGTTTTTATTTTTAATTATATATACATTTGTGCGTGTGTATAATGTCATTGAATAGGTCTATGAAAAGAAAAGCTATTTGCAATGACCAGAAAAAATCACAAAATCATGATAGAATAATCAGTCCATATCACGAAAATCCACCAGACTTTGCTAAACTTGCTGTCGCTGATAATTGTAAATCATTGCGTCCATTGTAAGTCACTAATGAGACAAGCCAAGTCTATCCAATAAACATAGCAATAGTATCTAGTATATTATTATAATATTTATTTTAATTTGTTAATTTATATAGCTTGATACCAGGAAAAGGACAGATGGTCACTATAGATTTCAAAAATCCAGATGCATTAAGGTAAATATGTTTTTATTGTATTAAAGCTATCCTAATTTACTTTATTTAATATTTCTTTTCTTGTGTTATATATGTATATATATATATATATGTGTGTGTGTGGACTCCCAACAGAGAATTGACAAAATCTATATTAAAGGTTGATTTCGACCTGGATGTGTGTTTTCCAATATCATCGTTGTGTCCAACTGTAAGTAGAACTAATGGTTTGCATTATAACAGTTTTTTGCTATTATTTATTGTTGTTAACATCATGCCATATGTATATTTTATACTGTATTGTTTTAAGGTGCCAAGCAGGTAAATTATCATATACTGAAATCTATTGTAACTACTATACGATATGATTTCATTTGGGAACGAATCTTTATGGTGGGCATTAATGGGTATTCCTCATCAAAATTTGACACATTCACCAACTATTTCATATGCAACTACTTCTGGGGGACACACCATTTTACCTAAGATCTTGAGAAATCTGAACCTATTAACGACATTCCTAAATGATTTTTATATTCTAATATATATCTATGTGTGTGTGTGTGTATTTGTGCTGTTGTGGATTTCTAGATTAAATTATGTCTTATGGATTAAGAAGTATTTACTTAAAGATCATATTGATGAGCCTTTGGTTGGCATTGACATGTAAGAAATACTACTACTACTACTACTATAATACTATCACCATCATCATCATCCTACATGGATATAACAGCCATGTCACCCTTCCAAAATACTGGGATGTTTTTTTTGCACTTTTCGATTGACTGTCTATATAGAGGAACTGGAGCTTCGTGTATATATCCATTACTAATTTCCAGGGAATGTCCAAAATGGAAGATGATTGGAACAGGTAAGAAAACGCCATTGCCATTAAAAATTGAACATGAAAGCATCATCAGTTGTTTCTTTTGTGATCTGTTTGTTTGTTTGTTTGTTTCATTTGTTGAGGATTTTTATTTTATTTGATGGCTATTGGGGATTATATAGATATAGATCCAGAATCCATTAAATCAGCAAAACTAAACATTGAAAGAAATCGGATTCAGGATAGAATAAAGTTATATCTTTCTCAAGACTCTAACATAAAATTGCCAGTTGATTATCCGGAATTTCCAAAGTTCCAAAATAGTAGTGACCAAAAAACAAAGTAAGTATGTTTTGGATCTTTTAAAAATAATACGATTGGGTTGATCTATGTAGTGGTTTTTAATAATAAGCATGTATGTATGTATGAATGTATGTATGTATGTATTTATGTTTGGGGGATGATGTTTGTAGATATTTGTTTTGTATGTGTAACCCACCATTCTATGAAAGCAAAAACGAAATGAATCAGCTAAAGAGACAAAAGATATCTAAACCGTATGCTGTGAGTATCACAATGTATAATAAACTTGATAACCCCCAGAGATATATACTAACATTGTATTGTAAAATTGGGGTTTTTAGAAAACTGTTGCTACTGAAAACGAACTTGTAACTGATGGGGGAGAATATAAATTCATATGCGATATTATCAATGAAAGCATTAAGCTAAATACAAGGATAAGGTTGAACCCCCCTTCCCAAAGAAAGCTTCATAAAATCATCGTGTGGAGGTGATTGCTTGTTTGCTTCTGGGCTTTAATGATATTTTTATGGTTGTTGTTTGTTGTAGGTGGTATACTTCGTTGACTGGCAAAAAATCAACCCTTGAAAAGATAAAGACTAAACTACTTGAATACAAGGTAATGGAAATTTATTGAGAGTTTTTTTAGATCATTGGTTTTGGAAAAGGTATTTGTGCTATGGATCTAAATTGTTGTTGCTGTTGTTTGGCTAGGTTCCGAATGTTAGAACAGCTACGTTGATACAAGGACGGACTACACGGTGGGCTATCGGGTGGTCATTTGTGGCAGCGACAAAAGTTTACAGGCTTGTTGTTCATGATCCAGAGGCCAAAGCAATCGAATGGCTGGAATTCAAATTGAAAGAACTTGGAATATCAATTGATTGTCGTGAGCCACAACAGCCTGATCAATATGATGATAATGGCGAATTATTGCTGCTTGTGTGCAAGGCAGATGCTAATACCTGGTCGAGAGCTGCAAGAAGAAAGGCACTGTTGGCATCAGAAAAGCCTGAAGATAATATTGCGGAAGCTGGAATCAAGGGAGACTTTCTAAAATTTGAAGTCAAACTAAACCGAACAGAAGGCGATGATAATAGCCAACTATCAAAAAAAACAATATTCCTGTTATACCCAGAGCATTCGGAAATGAATATGAAGCTGGAATCGCTGGTAAACCATCTAAATCGATCGATCGGCCAGAGAAATCAATTTTGATAATTTGTAAAGACTCGATATAATGATATTTCTAGTATAGATACAAATATAAAAGTATATGTGGGTTATAGAGATAAATATACAATTGTTGTTGTTTTTGAAATGAAAGAAATACACACAAATTTATTTAAACAATTCTTCTTAATGACACACTACTACTTCTACTAATCATACAAAAAAACAGTATAGTATAGAAAGAAGAATTGTGATGATCTAACCTAAGTGAGATTAGTTATATCAACATCAAGGATACCTGAAATGGTTGAAATTTAATTGATACTACTACTGTGTAGCTGATGGATTATATCCAGGCAAGAATTTCTTGAAACCCTCGATAAACACGGAATCCTCAGCGGTGCTCTCCTTGATCGAGGGGTGAGCCTTAAAGGCCTTAATCCACTGGTTCAACCTGGCATACTCCTTAGTTTGAGGGATCTTGAACCCTCTGTGGTATTCAATACCAATCAATCTGACAACCAACGGAGCCACAACAATTTCCGCAAATGAAAATTGGTTGCCCAAAAAGAATGGACCTTCGGGAGACTGTTGGACCAGAAGCTGGTTGAGCTGGGCCAGTCCGTCCAAAATGGCTTGGGTTTTTTGCTGCTGTTCTTCAGAAGTAGCGGCTCTCAACAGACCGTATACATTGGGGGAAATAGCAGTGTCATAGTGGTTGGTGAACAAACGAATCTGTGCACGAGTCTTCGGATCGTCAGAAGGCAGAAGCTTGTGCGTTCTGTCGAATCTGTCGACAACGTATTCGGCAATAATCAAGGATTCGATGAGGATTGTTCCGTCTTCGAGACGGAGTGCTGGGACTTTTCCCTGGGGATTGATAACTTTGGTGTACCACTCGGGCTTGTTCTTGAAATCAATGTAGACGTTGTGGTAGTCGGTGTTGGTTTCCTTGAGAGCTACGACGGCGCGCTGGGCGTAGGGACAGATGGGGTTGTCGTATAGTGTGAGTTTGTTGGGCGCAAAATCTGGCTGAGAAGTTGACGACGACGACATTGTGCGTAAATAAGTTTGTAGTGGTGTGGTAGCAAAGAGTTTGAAAGAAGTGGCGGAATATAATTTGGTGCTGGTAGCTGTTGCTATATATTTGTATATAGTAGGGATTGAACGAAAAGTCATCAGTTGATTTTTTCTCTAGAAGGTCCAAACGAAGCGGAGGTTTTTATACTTGGACTAAAACCTAGATGAATGTAACACGTCAGAAGCTCTCTGAGCTGTGTTTGTGTGTGTGTGTGTAATTATAAGCAGTTAGATCCATTTGAACGGAAGATAATTGTGCTTATGTTAGTGGCACTGGTGGTGGAGTTGCCAATTAATGACGGCTCCGGCAACCAATCGGTGATCCACTCGTTGATCAACGGTCTTCTTCTCTTTGGCAAACAGTCAGTAGGTTAGATTTTTGTTGACGCAATTCTCTTAAGCAATTACTATAGCCGGTTACCACGACACCACGCTCATGAATTGTGCAACTTCAACAGCAATTGTTAACTATTATGAACATCATTACTAATACATAGTTTTATAAACTTTTTTGGTGGCTTGCATAGTATGCATACATATATCAGAACAAGATGCAGCCATCATTTATTTACCTGTTTTTGCTATTTTCATTATAGTAAAGTACGATTACAAAGGGGGCCACAATAATAAAACACAATGGCAAAGGGTATTCTCGCGCATTCACGTGACTCCTTCTCACCATAACTCGGCTTTCCGCACTCCACACTATAACAAAGTTCCAGGAAGCATTTTAAGACAAAATTGCTGATAAATCATCGTCGAAAACACAGGTATTTGAATATTTCTTCCATCAAAAAAAAAAGAGGGGCGAGGCATTATAGTAGTCACTTAAGTATGTATGTATGTATGTGTACGTGTTATTATTTATTTATAATCAAAAACATTTTTATGATTACTGCTGTTATTACCAGGCAAACACGTATCTTTGCTGTTGTCGTCATCGTTGTTGGTGGATTCCTCATAGCGTTGCTTTGTAATCATTCTAGTTCTTTGTGCCGAATAAGTTGGTAAGGCCATGATGGCTGCACTAACGTTAGCCGACTTATTTCCCAAACCAAGTCTTGAAAGATTGCCTGTAGGAATTATTGGTTCAGTTATTCTTCCTTCACTCGTAGTAGTTGTAGTACCGGCCACCGATGATGATGATGATGTTGATGTTGATAATGGCGATGATGGGCCTAGAGTTTGACCTTTTTTCCAACCCATTTTTTGCAACATGTTGAATCCTTTATTGTTTGATGAAATTGCATCATTCATTGACCGAATTGTGGTGGTGGAGGCGGTGCCACTGCCACTGCCACTGCCAGGAGGAAGAATCTGACTAATTGAAAAAGAAATTCGTGATTTCTGGTTTAAACCAGAAGAATTTGGTGATGTTATCGATGCTTGTGCTTGTGCTTGTTTTCTTCTTGCTTCTGCACGGTCTGTATAACAACTCCCTACTCCTGCTCCTTGTTCTTTTTGTTGGTTGGGGGTTTCTGTTGTATTGGCACTGATACTAGTAGTATTGTTGGTGGAACTGTGCTCTGGAATATTTGAAGATGTTGTTGCTGTTGATTTAACAGATTTGTTGATTCGAGGTGGATAATTATTAGAATTCACAACGTTATATTTCCGTTTTAGACGTAATAGCTCTTTTTTTCGTTTTTTGTCTAATAAAGCTTTAGGACTGAGATTATCATTACTGTGTTCTTGCGGATTTATTTGTTTTCCGGGATTGTTGGTGCTACTACTGTTAACCACAGAGATAGAGGACGACAACGACGACGACGATTTGACCGGTATTTCTTTAAAACTACCAAGCTGGCATTCTTTACAGGCCATATTTTGATGTAAATGAACCTGGAACTTATTCGTACCAATTTCTATAACGTCGTGGTGGTGTAAAAGATACGGCTTACTTGATTGTTTTGTATCGGATAGCCGGTGGTTGTTGATGAAAGTTCCTAAAGTTGAGCCAGTATCTACAATATAATAACCACTGCCACTGGGTTGAATTGAATTTTCTATCGTTTCTGTTGCTGCTGCTGTTGCATGTTGGTAACTATTTGTAGCTGATCGGGTATTCGTTATGGCTAAATCATTTTCTGCTGTTGATATCGGTATTGATAATTTTAGAGGAGGCTGCGGTGATGATGATGATGATGATGATGGTGGCATATCAGTTTCATCTAATTCCCCTTCCTCTTTATCATCATTTTTGTCGTCGTCATCGTCATCATCAGCAGATTTATTATTTTCGGCAGTATCTCCCATTGAAGCATTATTATTATTACTCTTATTAATCTTGTTGTTAATGTTATTATTTTTAATTTCTGTATCTTTATTTTCATATTCCAATTGGTTTGTATCATCATCATTGTTGTTATGATGATGATGGTGATTGCCATTTGAATAAAATATGTTGGCATGGAATTTTGATGTTGCCATTTCAGGGATTCGTAACCTGGATCCATGAGTTACTTTGTCTCGGCCAATTGATACTTGCTCATCGTCTTCTAAATAGTCGATAATTACTATTGAATCTTGTTTGAATATTTGTGAGTCGATTATTTTTAGTCTGAATATCATCGATGTTATTGTTAGTATTGTATCATCACCTTCATGGTTGGTGGTGGTGGGATTGAATATGCCATATGGAATGTACTGCTGAGTTTCTCCATCATAATATGATAATGTTTTATCATGAACATCGACCCACAAATTAGTTTGTGAATTATACCAATATCTGTAATCTTGTGATGGAATGTATCCAGCCTGATTGAATTGTTGATAATATTCGTTTATACTGGTACGAATGTCATAATTGTTTATGGTTTGGTGGTTATCTTGGATCTGACCATCCTCCTCCTCCTCCTCTTCATCATCATCGTCATCATCGGTTATATGTGTATTGTATTCCGCTAATTCTTTTTCAAATTCAGTTAAGCCTCCCAAATGTGTAGTATAATCAGCATTTTTATTGTCCATAATAATTTAATATGGTGGTGATGTGAAGTTGGCTTTAATTGTGTGTAAGTGCCAGATTAGAGATAATTTAAATATTAGAATATATCTAAAATTTGCTTTTACTTTTTAATTACAGAAATCCTGGAATTGAATCAAATTATGGGTCATTTGATTAAATCTTTGGATCACCACTAATCTTTTATTTATGTTATACAATATTGTAAACAAACTCAGCTAGTTGTTGTTGTGGTTGTAGGCATTTTATTAAATAAACAATTGACTGTATGCTAGTAGTGGTAGAAGTATTAGTAGTCGTAGTCCAGTTGGTTTGTTTTAGTTTGAAAATTCATATATCTATTTTTTTACTCTTATAAACTGAATTGTTTTAGCTTGAATATCCATATATCTATCTTTTTACTTTTATAAACCATCAGGTCTACATCTACAAACAATATAAACACAACAATATGTTAAAAGCAGACAAATCACCAAACCCCCAGAACGGTGGAGGGAATAGTAATTTACCACAAATAGTAACCCTAACAAAAAATGCGCTACGTCGCTCTACACCGCCCCGCATGATAGTAGGCCGAGAAAACGAATGTAAACAGATATCCAACTTTTTTTCTTCGACCATCATGGCGTCCAAGAGCGGCAGTCTGTATGTGTCGGGCAACCCAGGAACCGGAAAAACCGCGTCTATAATGAATGTCCTAGAAACATATATTCCCAAGCTCGAAAACTCTGGACACGATACAATCCATGTGTTTCTGAACTGCACGACATTAACCGATGCCAAACAGATCTACACAAAACTGTTGGAGGAAATGGAATTCACAGCCGATGAATTGGAGGACATGCGAGAAACTGAGAATGAAAAGCCTGAAGATACGTTTATCAGATTGGTTACTGGGCAGATCGAGCAAGAGCAGGATACAGCGTTTTTGGTCATACTTGATGAGATTGATAATTTAGTTAGTCGAAACCAAGAAATCTTGTATCGGTTGTTTGGTATGGCTGATGGAGGCAGGACAGACTCGAGACTGGCGTTGGTGGGAATTGCTAACGCGCTTGATCTGACCGACAGGATTTTGCCGAGATTGCAAGTGCGTGGATGTGAACCCGAGCTGCTGAATTTCAGGCCGTATAAGGTTCCAGACATTGTGGCGATTATTAAAGATCGGCTGGCTGGAGTTAAAGTAGAAACCAACTCGCAGGGTGATGGTGGCCAGAGTGCTAATGTTGTTGTCCAAACTGGAAATGATGTTATACAGTCCACGGCAATTGAAATGTGTGCAAGAAAAGTTGCAGCTGCATCGGGGGATTTACGACAAGCCTTGGATGTTTGTTTACAAGCATTGGAAGTTGTTTGCAATACGGCAAAAAAGTCCAAAAGCAGCAGCAGCAGCAGCAGCAAGGATGCTTTACCAAAGGTTACGGTTATGCACATTGTTAAGGTTCTTGCCCAAGTAAATGGCTCCACAACTGATCAAAAGCTCAAAGCTCTAAACTTTCAGCAAAAACTAGTATTGACGTGTTTTGTTATTGCTGAAAAGGAACAACAGTTCCAGAAAATCACTACTAACGGGGTGGTGAAGAAATCACTGACTACAAATCAACTTTATCAGCAGTATATTGAGCTGTCTAGCGATGCTTCATTGCCGGCTATTAGTAGATCTGAATTTACGGACCTGTTGGGTGTGCTGGAGGTTAATGGAATTTTGGCACTTGAGAAACAGAAAAGTTTGTTGAGCCGTCGTAGTAAGACTGGGGCCAATGGTGGTGGTGGATCAGGTGGCCAGCCTGTGACATTGTCTGTCCAGCTGGGTGAAATTCATAAAGCAGTTGATGAAAATCCTATTCTTAAATCACTTATTGATTATTAGATATAGATAGATAGATAGAAAGAAAGAAGGTTATTTTTATTGTTGCGATTTATATCTTTTGTAAATGAAAATGAAATTAAATGTGTTGACGATTCCGCTTATTAAACTATAGTAATAGTAATAATGATTGTGGTAGGTTCTTTATTAAAAGATGACTTGTAGAGGAAGCATTGGTTTCGAAAATATATCTTGGCAAGATTTAACTATGAATCATATACACTTTTTTTTGCGAATAAAGTGGTTTTAGGAATTGATTATTCTGAGGAACTAAAGGCAATTGCATTGCTAGTAGCTGATTTTGGCTGCTGTTTGTTTATAGACCAAAAGAACAGATACGTGTTCAAATGGGCGAAAAGGCGCGGATGGGACAAGCCTTGGTTGGTTAGTAAGAGAAATAGTGAACTACACGGTTGTTTTTTTGGCGACAAAAGTTATATAGAAGAGTAGTGGTTGTTTGTTGATAAGAGCTTTTGCTTACAAGTTTTATTTCTCATTGGTCAATTGGTACCTCTGCTTTTGAAGAAGGAGAGGGAAGGAGAAGGAAAAGCAATACACATATACAAACTTTAAAGCCGGAATTTCAAAGTACGTGATAAGGGTATAACACACAGAAAGGGAGAGAGGGAAAGCAGATATGTTTAATAATGTACATGTATAGCTATAGTGCAGAACATATACAAATGTTCAATATCAAAATAGCGCCGTGTATTGGGCAGAACTTAAGTTTTCGTGGACTTTTTAGGAAAGTTACCCACAACAATCTTTATTGTAATCATTTATTAGGTTTATTCGGTTTTTGTGTGTGTGAGTGCGTGTGAGTCAGTAAGCTGTTGTTAAAGTTCAGATTGATTAGTCTGTGCGAAAAAGTGCAAAAGAACAAACCTAAACAATTCTATTTTTAAAAAAAGAAAAACTAAAATAACAATAGCGACTCCGACATGTTGTCATTAGTGTCAGTGTTTTGAAGAAGTAGGAGCTGTTGCTGGTGCATACTTGTAAACATTCGCACATATACAAATAAGGTAACCAAAAACAGTATTTAGGTAAGCAACTAGACTAGGCAATTGAGTTGAATTGAATTGGGAATTGTTTTGCCTTCATTTTCATTTTATTTTAGCAAAGAAATGTGGCAAAGAACTAAAGCTATCAGCAGCAGCAGCTGTTGTTGTTTTTTTTTCCATAAATGGTCACTATATGAAGTTTAGATAAACTTCACCATGCGCGTCGATTTATTTGAAAGAAATACAAGACGGGCAATTTAGGGTATCGGTATTTGCAGCAGTATAGAGGAAGGAAAAGAAGCAAAGGAGGTGGCTTTTATAGCCAGCAATGAAAATGCAGGAAAAAAAGGAATTGTTGTTATCAATGCAAACATTTGGATGTTAAACTCCGAAACATTAATAATCAGTTCGAGTCACCACAATAAAGACTATACAGAGATTCTATTTCTTGAAAGATTTGCGGAAAAGCCATTGAGACGCGCTATATTTACACACGTATGTCCAGGTTGTGTGCGCTATTTTGTGTCTGAATGGAGAAGTTAAAGGGGTTGGCGTTTGCTTTATCCGCACACACCACACATATGCAGAAAAAGGTGTGAAAGTGAGGTTCCGATGTTGATTTATACACTTTGGTAACA
Source organism: Mycoemilia scoparia (assembly GCA_027575805.1). NCBI lineage: Eukaryota > Fungi > Kickxellomycota > Kickxellomycetes > Kickxellales > Kickxellaceae > Mycoemilia > Mycoemilia scoparia. The sequence goes on along the minus strand of JANBPU010000186.1, from coordinate 20,857 downwards.
ACATCGTGCCGCTATTTCTGTTGTACTATCTTATGGTCGGTACCTATCTATATTTTCATACATGTTTGACTGTGTGGACTAAACCTTGTGTATACTAAGTAGCAGCAGCAGTAGTAACAGCGTCAGAATGCCAAGGATCTGTGCCAAATTTGCAAAAATAGCGAAAAGCCAAATCAGTAGTTGAAGCACTGGTGCTGCTGGAATTCAAGCCCTGTGTTCCATTTGGTGTGTTGGTAATGACCGGAATGATATGTTTAAATACCTTGACAACCTCCCTCAATGTTTGTTCTATTCATTAGTTTTAATATTTTCATTACTACTATATTCCTTCTTTGTTATCAATATTGCCAATTTTATCATCTTGTATTTCACATCTTTATTACTTCCAGCATTTCACTCGTCTTTTATCTCTCTCACTTTAAGAACCTATACTTATACAGGGTATAATTTGGTAGTAAACAATGTCTGACGAAAGACTATCTCATATCGAAGGTATATACGGGACACATTCCAATGGCAGACCGAATGGACTAGTGATCAAGTTTGGGCCACCTATGAACGTCGGAATGGGATTTGATGATTATATAGGACTGTCTTTTGGTGCAGGTCCTTCTCGTTCTGGTGGAGACAATAGCGGCAGTGAGGGTGGCAATGAAGGTAGTGGCAATGATGATGATGGAGATGATAATCATGGTGGATCTCATGGACATCACCATTGTCACTGTTGCTGTCACCATGGTGGAGCAGGTGGAGGTCATCACAACACCGATAACAGCAGCGGAACCAACCACCATAATAGCCTTCATGAATATGAACACAATACGTATAACGGTCCTACCAATATTACAAAGATATATGGTGGACACCATACATGGTCTTCAAACGATTCAAACCCAACTACTACCGGTGCTATTAATAATACTCCAAGAATTCTCACTCATACTCCTACTGGTGGATATAGTCATCATGGCTACGGAAATAATATTCAGAGAGTTAATCTTGGACGGATTGACCTTGGGCGACTCTCCAATTTCCCAAACTTTGTTATCTAAACTCTTCATATGAGATTGGTTCACGCTTTTTTTAGGTATTCATCTGTGTCCCGAAATATGAAGCCGTAAAGATAACTATTATCCGTCATATTTATTTCTTATTATGTTTAATCCAGGTTGATTTGAAGCTTATGGAATCAACTATTATGATATTTTATCAAGATCAGGTTTTTTATGTTCTATTCTTTTTATTTTAGATGGCATTTTTGTTGGTATTGTGTAGTGGCATACATCATCTCAATCTATCACTATTATTATTATTATTATTATTATTATTATTTTATATACATTCATATTTTTATCATTCTTTTTTTTTTCAATAAATAATAAACGACTTGCTAAATATTCATTTGTTTTGGGAATTGGTTTTTAGTGATCACAATTTTAAGTCTATGGATAATTTGAAACAAACCCTTTTCAATAATAATTTTTAATGTTTAAATCAATAGTAAAAGTAGTATTAGTACTTGTTGATGTTGTTGTTATTGGGATCGTCGTCAGCATCATAATGCAAGAGATCATCATCTAGATCAGAATCATAATCCACGCCAACTGCTTTTGACAAAATATGTGTAGCCGAATCAGTTAACCCCATATCTTTTGCCAATACATCAACTAGTTCCTGGAATTCCATTGTACCAATCCAAGGTGATACCAATACACCACTTTTGCTCTTGTCTTTTGCCTGTAGCAGCAAAAGTATATTATTGTCGGTGCTGGAGGAGGTATTGGGATTTATGGTTATTCCGGCTGATTCTAGAATATGGTGGACAGTCTTTTGGATTGCATATTTCAAATCAGACAAGTTTTGATGGTTCTTGGTGCTGTTGTTGTTGTTCCTAAATTCATAAAAAATATTCAGTTTGATTCAACAACAAATCTTGCTTTTTTTTACACCCGGGGCGTTATGATAACATATCTTGTGGATGGATAAATTTAAATGCGGTAGGACGACTTACGGGTTTGTTTTGACAATATCGGTTAGTAGTGGCAAAATATCAATAGCTTCTCGATGCGCAGTTATATCAGATTGTAACCATTCAAGCAACAGAATAATAAAATTGGAAATAGGATATGGGTTTTTGATATTGATGATCATGGTTGAAGGACTTTTGGGGAATTCTTTTAGAGTTGTATCTTTGACAAATTCAACTACAGTCATTAGGAAAGATCGAAGTGGTTGCATTAATTCAAGAATAACACTATCATCCACAACAACAGCCTCTTCGCCTTCACGATTAATATCCAGGTCGGGGTCGGAGATTTCGTCTAGCACTTTAAACATAATCATTCCAATTTCCCAAACAATAGCCAAATCAATAATATCAGGCTTTTCTTTAACGATTTCGTAAGCTCGACTCAGAGATTCACTGGCCGGCATATCGGTGTTTTTCATGGATTTGTATGTGGTCATTAAAGAGTCAATTGCTACATGACCCTCGATAAATGCAATTTTGGTGATTAGGCTTGGGAATTTGTTTATCGATGCTGTCTTATCACCCTCAACATCATTCCCGTTACTGTTGCTATTGCTGCCACTGGTGTGGTGTGCAATGGAAAATACTTGTTTTGGCCATAGTCTCAACAAAGTAATCCCATTAACAATTGCCAAATGACGGAGAGGTATGTGACCACCTTTTTGTTGGATTATTGGCATTGTCCCTGCCATTATGTTCTTTATTATACTAGCCAAATCTTTCGAGGATTCCTGATGGCTACTTTCAGCAGTAGTGGTGGAGGATTGGGCGATTGTTTGACCAAGATGTTCACTCCATTTTACGAATGGTAACATCATCAATATGGTTTGTTGAACTGAATCTCGCCGTTTTGCGTATATTTCAGATAGCCCCAATAGCCATCTAGTGTAACCACAAATAAGCTCCTGGTCATTTGAGTTGAGTATTTGGTTTTCATTACTCATGACGACGTTTCGGATGATCTGTAGGAGAATTTGTTGGTTTTCTTCATTATTACTATTATGACTAGAATATTGGAGTGCTTTGGTAACATTTGCTGGTATTTCGTGTTTACGGCATGCTTTTTCTAATCCTTCTTTGGATTCTGTTAATACACAGATGGCTCTACCTGCATCCTTTACAATATTTTGGTTTCTATGAGTATATTTTGTGGTTGTGGTAAGATGTTTATTGTGATCTGATATTTTATATTATGTGAAAATTGGTGTGTGTGTGTGTGTGTGTATGATTGGCTAACTTACTTGAGTAATAAAAGGTTTGATAGAGATTTAAGCATATTGGTAAATCTTTTGTTTGTTAAAAAGTCTTTTGATGCGGTGAATGTTATGATTACATTTAGAGCCAAATCAACCATTGCTATTTTGTTTTTATCATCTTGGCTATTGTCGTTTTTTGGAGTGCTCAATGTTGATGTGTTGCTCATTTCATTAGATTTATCGTCAAATGATTTTGGTAGATGGTTATAGCCTATTTAAAGATAAAAATCTAACTTATTAATATATAATTCAATATATATATATATATATGATGTCTTGATCTTTGTTATAGTCATATAGTTTCCTTGCCTGTTCTCATTAATCTGTCCAAGAACTTGAAATCCATGTTGTTTATGACCTTGGTCAACATCTCTTGGTTATTGATATCTATGATACGATTTAGTACCATAAGACCAGCAAACTTTTCGTCATCAGTTGATTTTCTTGATAATAGTTTAAAGACTCGTTCCAAGTCATCACTGCTACCATTATTATCGGTTGTCGTAGACATTTTTTCTGGAATTTTTGGCTACGTTGTTGTGATTACTACTATTGACGACATATTACCTATAAGCACTTTCATAATTTTCTGTATAGCAATAAATTTGTTGAATGCTTTAAATAAGGTTATGGGTTTTATAATTGACTATAGGCTCTTTTTGATCAAGCCTCAAGTACCTGATTTAATCATTTAATATTATTGTCTTTGGTTAATAAAAGTTGATGAAAAAGAAATAGTTTGTGTGTAGGCCGTTTCCCCTTAATATAATCTTTTTTACATACCCCCTTTATCATTATTGCATAATATACTTCTAGTTTTGCTATCAAGAAATGTTGAGGAGGATCCCAAAACGCAATTTCAAAATTGCGACTACTCAAAATGTGCAACTCCACAAGAGGCCAATAGGCTTTGATTTTTGCGATCGTTCTACTTTCAGTCTAGTGCAACAATCAGATCGTAGATATTCCTCTGCAAGTGCTGCTGCCAATTCTTCAACCGATACATCCACCACCACCACCACCACCACAACTGCTACTACAACTACCAGAGAACGAACGAGATCACATAACCCCAGCAAAAACATTAAAGGCAAAAAGAGATTACTGGTGTTCGATAACAAGACTGGTCCTTCATTACAACATTTTTTAACCCAATCTATGAATACCATAGACACGGGAGTCAGAAAGGATATAATAAAACCAGAGGTAGTTCCTTACTTTTCGTCCGAACAAGACACCACCACGTCACCAGCAATCCAAGATTGGGGCCAAGGCCGCAGATACTTTGTCGAAGTATATGGCTGCCAAATGAACGTGAACGATACCGAAATCTTGATGTCAGTGCTTGACAATTCCGGCTACCAACGATGTACCAACATCGAATCCGCCGACGTAATTTTCCTCATGACCTGTGCAATCCGCGACAAGGCCGAGCAAAAAATATGGGACAGATTGGTATACTTGAGGTCTTTGAAAACCAAAAAGCAGCTCAAACGAGCACCAATGGTTGGGGTTTTGGGATGTATGGCTGAGAGACTCAAATCCAAGTTGTTGGAGACCGATAAATTGGTTGATGTGGTATGTGGGCCTGATGCGTATAGATCGCTGCCTAGATTGTTGAGTTTGAGAGAAACCAGCGTACAGGGAGTTGCCAATGTCATGTTGTCGGCTGATGAGACGTATGCGGATATTACGCCGTCTAGGCTTAATAAGGATGATATTAGTGTACATTTAAGTATTATGAGAGGGTGCAATAATATGTGTGCGTTTTGTATTGTACCATTTACGAGAGGTACGGAAAGAAGTCGGCCGATCGATAGTATTGTGAGTGAAGTGCGGGATCTTAGTTTACAAGGAATTAAAGAAGGTATGTGGTTAATATGTTGTTTAAAGTTATTGTTAGCTGTGTCTTGCTTGGCGCTTGATAACATGTGTGGAAATGGCTTTAGTTTTACTTGCATGTCTACTTACCTTTGTTTCAATAATGCGAGTAGTGACACTGCTTGGTCAAAATGTTAACTCTTATCGTGACATTAGCCAAAGCGATCAATTCGAAACTCTTGGAATCGGATCCGAGCTAAGCGAAGGCTTCAAAACCATATACAAGCGAAAAGAAGGTGGAAGGCGATTTGCCGAACTCCTAGACAGAGTAGCTGACATTGATCCCGAAATGAGAATCCGCTTCACTTCCCCACACCCAAAGGATTTCCCCGACGAACTTATCCACATAATCAGAGACCGACACAATGTATGTCGAAGTATCCACATGCCCGCCCAGTCTGGAAGCTCGACCACTCTCCAACGAATGCGTCGTGGATATACCCGCGAAGCCTACCTGGCTCTTGTTGACCGAATCCGGGATTTGGTTCCCGACATCTCCATAAGCAGTGACTTTATAACCGGATTTTGTGGAGAAACGGATGCCGAGCATCGTGACACTGTAACCCTAATGGAAAAGGTAGGATACGACATGGCCTTTATGTTTGCTTACAGTATGCGTGAAAAGACTCACGCTCACCGCAAATATAAAGATGATGTTCCCAATGAGGTTAAAATCGCCAGGTTGCAGGAAATCATTGATACGTTCCATCGAATTGCGAAGGAAAAGAACCAAATGTTGGTTGGAACCAGAGGGTTGGTGTTGATTGAGGGTCTGAGTCGGAAGGGAGACTGTCACAGTGGCCGTGATGATCAGAACCGTAAAGTTTTTGTTGATGTGGTCAACAATAATGATTTTGGAAGTGGTAATGTTGAGAAGGGCAAGTATGTTGAAGTTGTGTATACTTCGGCGACATCGTCATCATTAAGAGGAACTGCGATCAAGTCTACCACGATGGTAGAGTATTATTCGAAGAGTCCTCAAATCAATGTACTGCAACCTTCTGGTTTGTCGAACAATCTTAATGAACAGCTTACTCGTTAAAACAAACCTAGATTCCTCCTTTTTTATTCATTATCTCTGTCTACAATTTGTGATTTATAATAGAAACGATTTATCTACATATTTCTCCCATGTTGTTGTTATACTAAAAATTCATCATGAAGGAATGTATATTATATTGGTTTTGAACATAATTTTTGAAACAAGCTCCACAAAAGGAGGAAAAATACAAAAGAAAATCGTCACCAACAGGATTTGAACCTGTGCGGGAAAATCCCATGTGAATTCTAGTCACACGCCTTAACCACTCGGCCATAGTGACTAAATAATTCCGAAAAATTTAAAATTAAATATAATATATTTGTTTTTAAATTTTAGACATTAATATTATTTCCCATAATGGTTACTAACACTATTATTAAACAATTATGAAATTAAATAACTTGTTAAAACAAAAAGATTATGTATTATATATCTCTATAACGCACAACCTCAGCTTTAAGCACTGCATAATGGCGAATAGAACATCAAAAGGAGCATTAAACATTCATGGCAAAGATCCACAGTTGTTGATAGAAAAAATCATTCGAACCAGAATATATGATTCTTTATATTGGAAACAAGATTGCTTTGCATTAACATGTAAGTACAACTCACAGACTATATATATATATATATATATATATAGCTATGTTTGTGTGTGCGTATGTAAGAGCTCTAAATCTTTTTGATATATTTGCCTGCCTGTATATGTATATGTGTGTAGCCGGAGGAGTATTAGAAAAAGCCACTGAACTTGAGTATATAGGAGGATGTTATGGATCCAACGATAAACCTAGCCCATTCATTTGCTTGCTTCTAAAACTCTTGCAATTACAACCTGAACTTGATATTGTATTGGAATTCATTAACCAAGAGGATTTCAAGTATTTACGAGCACTGGGTGCAATATATTTCAGATTAACGCATTCCAAACCTGACGAAATTTATCAAGTACTTGAGAAGTGGTTTTTGGATTATCGGAAATTAAGACAGGTTATGCCAGGTAATAATAATACTTTTATTATTAACTAGATATCACAACGAAAAAAGTGGAGATTATATATTTTTGTTTGGAATGCTATTGCTAAATTTGCGTATTAATATTGAATTGGTTTTTGGTAGATGGATCGTTTATGTTGATTTGTATGGATGAGTTTATTGAACAACTTTTGAGCCCCAATCATGATAATCGTGTTTGTGGAATTGTCATGCCGATCATTCCGAGAAGGATTACTTTGGAAGATAATGGCGAATTGCTTCCACGTGTTAGTCAGTTAGAAAAGAAAAAGAAGGAGTCTGATACTGATACTTCTTCTGATGATGATAGTGATAGTAGTTCAAATGATGACTGAAAATAAATTTACGCATAGTCAAATTTTTCACATTCAATAGTTAATTCTCTCACAAAAACTCAATGTTTATAACAATAAAAGTAATAAAATAATATAATTTATTGGTTTTTATAATAATATCAATAATAATAAATGCGTGAAAGAGAAATATCTACAAATGATGTTATGTTGCCTGTGTATTTTTTATTATAATTTTGGACTCTTCAGTCTCCACAATGCAACATATGGAGGAAGTTTAGTCAATTCCTTCATTTGAATGTGACAAGCATTTTGATTATTCGGTTTATCTTTGTACTTTGATAATATGGTAGCTAAACTATACCGGTCAGCAATTTTGGAAATAATCGTTTTGATTGCTTCTTGGTCTATCTTGGAAAACTTGGTTTTGACATGGTTGCTTATATTCTTTAATTGATCTGAGTGATAAGCCTGTCTATTCAAGTACTCCACTATCATTTCTTCGATTTCTTTCTTGTCAGATTCGCTTAAATCGCTTGATGATGATACAGCACCGCCAAGTTTATTTATTGATACAGCTGGATTTTTGTTGTTGTTGTCGATACTTTTAATCTGACCGCTAGTTACCAAGTGCTTATCATCTACTACCAAGTTTTTGGTATTGACTCCTTCAGTGCCCCCTATATGCATCCGCTTTGGTAGTTGATGTTGGTAGCGATGGTCTAGATAGCGCTCTTGTTTGATATTCAGCAGCGATGATTCATATACCTTATTGTTATTCTGAGGGTTAATTGAATGATGTGGGCTATTACCTCCTTGCTTGGTAGTAAAGTGGTTTGGATTTGAGTTTGTTGTTGTAATATTAAGACTGTTATTACCAGCTGGAGAAGCTTTTGGTTGGGCTGATATGGTAGAAGTAGGCGATGTTAATGTTCCAGTGCCTTGACTGCGCTTTCTTAGATTAGCCAGCAACATTGCAGAAGATGGTTGCTTTGGGGCTGTTTCTGTCGTTATCAAAGGTGATGATATCTTGGATGGTGTTGGTGCTGATGGAGATAGCATTGGTTTGCTGTTATTGTCTTTTTTCTTTCCACTACCCAATGCAACCATTTCGCCAAACTGAACCTCAGGCGGAATATACATGTTTTTTATAGATTTTTCAGTAATCCTGGGGGCCTTTAAATTGGGGTTGGCTCTTTGTCTAGACCGAGATTGTTGTTGTTTTTTTGGGTCACCAGCTACACCAGATGCACCTGTCCATGTTGGCTGAGAAATATCAACATCAGACCCACGGGATTCTTCAAGTTGTGCTATTGCGTTCAGTACAACCTTTTGGGCTTGCTCACGAATTATCTTTTGGTGTGCACTGTTTCCATATCCTATGACTGCATCGTGCTCTAATGCACCGTGGATTCCTGCCATCTCAAATAAGTTGTTGAGAACTCTATCCTCTTGATTTTTATCTTTGGCACTATCTTTTCCAGACCTTCGTTTCTTTGTCGATCGAGTAGTGGCTTGAGAAACATTGGCATTAGTTCTTTGCCTGCTAATATTCCCCCCGAAAATATCGCTACTAATATCATTATCATTATCAGACACAGATGATGATTCTTCTGGTGAAGATAGCGGTGGTTTATAATCTTCGATTGCTTTTATACTCGATATTTTAACAATAGATTCATCATCTTCGTCTTTTTCGCCTTCACTCACATCATTCAAGCCATAATTAATTCCAGTCTGACCATTTTTATTACGAATACGTCGGTTCACAGAGCTAGAAGAGGCCTTATTCGTAATTTCCCCCTCTTCATCTTCATCAGAGTAGTCATGTGAACGAGGCACAATTTTAGCATTCGAAAACATATTTCCAGTCTCTGTTCCGCCAGTCTCGTCATCAACATCACCAAGCGTAAATAAATCCCTTAACGTCTGGCCATGAAAGAAGCGACCCTGGTTAGGATCATTGAGGATCTTGTCAGACAAAAACTGCTTGTAAATTTGTCGATGGTAGATTTTCTCTTCAATGGTACCAGCTGTTAATAGACGATAAATAACAACATCACGCTTTTGACCCAATCTCCAGGCTCTTTCACGCGCTTGCATATCTGTTGATGGGTTCCAGTCAGGATCAAATATCACAACGCGATTAGCACCAGTAAGATTAACACCAAGTCCACCGACCTTAGTCGTCAATAAAAACAGAAAGATATCTGGGTTTTCATTAAACTGGTCGACCAACACAGCTCTTCTCTTTACTGGCGTTGTTCCATCCATTCGCAGGTAGTTGAATTGACACTTCTCGGCCATGTTTTGCAAGATTTCAAGCATCTGGCGGGTTTGGGTAAACAGTAGAACTTTGTTGCCTTGGGGTTGTTTCTTCCACATTTTTAACAACGAATGGACAACCTTCATTTTGCCACTCTTTCGCCAGTCACCTACCCTGACTTTCATTGAAACGTCCTTGGAGTAATCGTCGTTGCCGCCGCCGTCGCCATCATCATCATAATCAAAATCCTCTTCAAAGTCTTCTTCTTCGCCGACTTTGCCATGACCGTGGTTATTGGTATAATTGCTATAAAAATAAGCCTCATCATCGATTTTTGGCTGATCTTGCTGATGTCCATGAAACAACAAATTGATATCAGGATGGTTACATATCTTGCGCAACTTATCAACCCCCACTAGCATTTTCAGCTTCCCTTCCAAAATCTTTACCATTTGACTACTATCAAGGAAATTCAAATAGTCTTGCCGTTGCTTCTCAGTGAGTTTGCAAAACAAGACTTGTTCACGTTTACCCGGCAACTCTTTGGCAACATCTACTTTCAAACGGCGAAGTAGGTAGGGATTGATAAGGTCTCGCAACATGCATGCACACTCATACGCTGTTCTGACTTGGAAATTGGAAGCACTTGCATAACCACCAACTTTGATAGGTACAGAAAACTGGCTATTAAACACTGGAAGAGTGCCCAATCGACCGGGATACACAAAATCAAACAACGACCACAATTCGGTGAGATTGTTCTGAATTGGTGTACCACTGAGGATAATTCGGTGATATGTCTTTAGCTGCTTACAGGTCAGGGTTGCTTCAGAATCAGGGTTGCGGATAGTATGGCCTTCGTCCAAAATGGCAACGCCTAATTCATGTTTAAGTATCAAAGAGCGGTAGGTTTGTAAACCAGCATAGGTTGTAACCAACACATGGCCATCTTTGAATACTCGCTTGGCTAGATCATGTCCTTTGCGTATAGAATTTATAAATTTTTCTTTCATAGCCTTTGTGATCCGTGGCTTTCCTCCAGTATTAGTAGCATTTCCTTTAGATTTGCGTCTACCTCGGCCACTGCCACCTCCATTGATCTTGCGCTTTTTACGAGTGCGCCAACCAAACTGATCATGCTCATATTCATCCGACGAATTTTTATATTTATCCGTTTTTAATGAAAATCCACCTTCTTCTGAACCAGACTCAACTACATCTTTGTTGAATATTTCAAACATCCGGTCAATATCCATTTCTTCGTCATCACTGCCAATAGAATTGCTACCATTTCCGACTCCATCAAGCTTCAACATTCCACTTCCAGTATGATGCAGAATGGATACTCTAAGTGCTGGCCACCATCGGTGGAATTCCATAACCCATTGTCGCATAAGCGTAGCCGGACATACAACAATCGAAGGCTTATCCAACAATTTACTATGGTACAGTGACCCCACGAACGCAACCAACTGGACAGTTTTGCCCAATCCCATTTCGTCACCCAAGATTCCTCCGACATTTTGTTCATACAATGTAAAGAGCCATTTTATGGCATCCCGCTGGTATCCGAATAGTGGATCCCAAAGCTCGTATGGTACTTTTAATGCAGGGCGTCCCCTTAGGTTAGGTTTGCCAGTATTATATGATGATGATGATGATGATGATAGGACAGTATCTGGTTGCAATGGATTAGACAAATATGGCTCTTGATCCAACTCTGATTGAGGAATACTATCATCATCGACATCTAATTCGGGATTACGTAGTCGCCAACGGTCTATTGCCCAAGCTCGCAATCGTTTTTGATAGCTGATTTCATCACCATCGTCATTGTATCGCTCATTGGCTTCAATTTGTCTTTGTCTGGCTGATTTTTCGGCTTGTGGCTTTGTATAAATTGTGACACCATCATCGTCAATTTCCAATAATTCATTACTACCTGTTTCTTCATTATAATCCTCATCGTCTTGTTCATCATCATCATCACGCTCTCTTTTTATATTAATATTTTCATCAATATCGGCAATCATGTATTCATCATCGCTATCATTGATTTGGATGGCGTTATCCCCTGAATCTTCTGAGTCATCGTTTTTATGGTATTTAAGAGCCTTTTCTGCTTTAATTGCAGCAGATCTCTGCTTAGGTGCTTCGACACCCCATGATGGTGGTGGTGGTTTTAAATCTTTTTCGACTTTTACTGTAGTATTAGCAGTGGATGAGGATGAGATCTTATTTTGAGGTTCAACTGGTTTCTCAACAATTTTAGTGGAAAATGTATTTTTGGTGATAACAGCCACTCCTTGGGCTTGGGTTTGGGCCTGAACCAACCGACTTTTAATTTCCTCTCTATCATTTTCGAGGTTTTTAATTTTATCTTCAATATCTTCAATTTTTTTCAAAATCCTATCATGGGCTGCACTTCCACTTGGGACATTGTAAGATCGGTAGACAGCCTTTTCTAATAATTTATGTTGGTCGCTAATAGATTTTGTGACCTTTTCGTGACGCTGTTGTTCTTTTTTAATTATTTCGTCTGTAATGTCTTGGTTAACTTTTTCTCGAATATTTCTTTCGAAGTCGGTTTGGTCTTGGATTTTTATACCAAGAGATGAGGCCAAATGGTTGGTATCATCCTGATCACTACTGCCAATATTGTGGTTTGGTGATAGTGAGGTTTTTCTTTTTGGTGCACTCATTGTTTTATGTGTGTGGTTCGGGGTTAGGTGGTAGAAATTCAAAGCCGATTCGTTAAAATGGCGAGGTTGGGTTGTGATATATTCGTGTTGGTATAGGTATGAATATATATATATATATATGGTATTGAGAGAATCTGTGCGTATGTAGCCAAATTCTGCTACCTCTTTGGTTGAATTTTGAATATATTGTTCAGAATAAAACGAAAAAGTTGGTCAGAAGCTGGAAATTTGAATTTACCATATACATATAGAGAGAGAGAGCTTCACTTCCTGAATGAAAGCTCAAAACCTGTGTAAGCAAAGCCAGGCAAAATAAAATATAAATGTAATGCCTTAATGCGAGTGTATATGATGGCAGTATAAAGAATATATAATAATGCGAAAAGCCAGTGAAAAAATAAAAAGTGATCAAAAGATATCCAGCCAGTATCTTTTCAAGTGACCGCAAGATGCATTCATATTTATTTCATCAGATCATGGTAGTAGTAGTTGTGTGCAGCAGAAAAATAAACACCCTGGTTAAGATGATGATACTCAGATTGAGCCATGTAATAAACAAAGGGGGGGGGAGGGAGGACAGTGATCGTGATTTAATTTATCAGATAATCGTGCGAGTGTTTACGTATCAGAATAATTAGGATGTGTGTGTGTGTGTGAATAGCATTCAGTCAGGTCAAAGTGTAATGCTAGTAGTCTCTTCTCTATTCAAAGGCTTGCACAAAAAAAGGAGGTAGCATCTAATAAAGCTATTTGACTTTCTTTCTATAATCATCAATTGTGGTTTATAAACCAAAGAGTGCGTGTTTGTGTATTGAACGAAATAGAAGTGACCAGGACTCTTTGATTCCACATTTTTCTTTTCTTTCTATACATACTTACGTCTATAGTCTCTTTCTTTTCTGTTTGAATTAAAACTGCTCATTGCTATACGTGGGTGTCCCTACATACTAAACAAAAATTACAAAGAATAACAAAATGTCTGATGCAATGGAAATCGAAAGCCCACAGCCAGAAAAGGTTGCCAACACTACGCCTAACAAGAAGCCCTTGTTTGAAATAAAGAAGGTGGGCTTATCAATTATAATATCATAGACTGTGTGGTGCTGGTGTATGTAATGAGCTTACGTTTATGAAATTGCTTTATAATTCCTCTTGTATATGTCGCGAATGTAGTGGAATCCAGTAGCAATCTGGCAATGGGGTAAGTAGCAACAATAATAATGATAGCACAACTTGCTTCTCATTATAAGCAACTGTGTAAATAACAATTAAATGTGTGTTTGTAGATGCAATTGTCGATTCTTGTGCCATTTGTCGTAACCATATTATGGATATGTGTATTGAATGTCAGGCAGAAGCTAATACATCAACTGGACAGGATGAATGTACTGTAGCATGGGGTGTTTGCAACGTAAGTAGTTAGTCAGTCAGTCTCTATAATCCTCATATTTTATATTTTCAACTCTAATGCCAATTATAACTATAACCCTGTTTTATTTATCATATATTTTTGTTTGCTGTAGCATGCGTTCCATCATCATTGTATTAATCGGTGGTTGAATACCAGAAAAGTGTGTCCATTAGATAATAAACCTTGGGAACTCCATAAAGTTGGTCGCTAATCCATTTATCCACGTTCTTGTGTTGCTGCCGTTCTTTGTTTTATCATCAAATGGGCCATTGTTTTTGAAACGTTAGCCACACATTTGGCTGTTATAGCTCCTATAATCATTGGCGTCCACCAAAAGGCATCCTTCAAAAACTATCACCCAATTTTACTTTACTCTCTTTTACTTCTACCATCAAATGTTGTATCAATTGGCATTATTTTTACATTCAATAAAATAGCAATTTTCTGATATCTTACTTGCAAGCATTTATAGTTAAGGAAGGATTCGTCGTCATCATCATCATAGAATATTGGTTTAAGCCATGTCTATTAAGATACACAAAGATGATGTCATTTCTATACTGCTAAGTTTTATTTCCAAGCAAGTTCTATATAATAAATATCCATGTAGTAAAAACAAAAACAATTGGCAGAATCTCCTTCAATGGTGTACCAGAATGATACCCTGAATAATAGCCAATAACCCGTCAGCCTCCAGTCAAAGTGCATGGGCTATGTGCTGATTTGCAGGGAACGTGTGAGGGTCCCAATCTGTTTCCTTTTGATGGAGAACTTTCCAATTCTCAGCTCATTAGGAACCTACAACCGCACATCTTGACTAGTTGGTTTATTTTTATCTTCATAAATTCCTGATAGTGTTGGTGGTGGTGGTGGTGTTAGCCAAGACTCCACCCCTATGAACATTAATTATGCTATTAATAGTAATAAGACTCTGAAATCCTGTTATAGCTTCAACTACGTCAGTTGGTAATGTTTTTAGAAAGCACTAGTCGATGGTGGTCGATGATAGCCGGGTTGGCTAAGCCAATTTGATGTAAATTGATAAAAAGAGAAGGAATCAAAATAACAAAGTCCTACCATGTTTGGATTTTGGACAATGATATTTCCAACTAATTTAGCAAGGTGGCGTAAGTTTATAGTAGGGTAGTAACCCTTTTGGTGTTTTCTCTTATATTTTTGAACAACATTTCTTTGTTTCTTGGCCTTGGCCTGGGCCAGGTGTAGCAGTATTTTATTGTCATTGTCAATGTTATTGTTTTTAGCATCAAAAGATTGAGCACCTGATAATAACAATAATAGATACGCGGTGGTTGTTTATAGACATGATATTTTACGCCAATGTTGTCATTGCACATCTCTGAGTATATGAGAGCCCTCTCTCTTTTTTCTCAAACAATAGCACAACACATACAGAAGATTGGTAAAGCAGCTTGAGATTTAGGTATATAAACGACCTTTTCTTCTTCACTACACCACGAACCTGTCTAAATTTTTATTCATTAGTATAAAGTATCCGCTATACCATCAAACAACTTCTTTACTAATTTATATTCTTTTTGTGTATTTTTTCTCTTGCATAATATTTATTATCACTAATAATTTAGCTCATTACATCAATAGTTTTATTATCCATTCTCTCTCTCTCTGTATTGCTTTTCATCCTATTTATTTTTGTATAACTTAAATAACCCAGTCATGAAATTATTTCCTTCCACTCTTCCTGTCGCGACGTTTGTTGTAACCGCCATGACTTTCGTAATAATGCCTTCATCTGCTCTTCCTATTCCAAGCAGTGGTCTTATTGGCGGTCTATTACCTGGCGGAGGTTCATTTAATAATGTCGAAATTGCTGATACCGAAAAACATTTGCCTCCTGACGATGGTGTCAATATTGCTGCTATTACCGGTCAAGATAGTGCTTTGCCAATTACTATTCACTAATAATCTCTCTATCTTTCTCGACCATTCTTGGACATACACAATAATAATCAGATTTACATTGTGACTCTAGTTCTTGAATTCAATTCTTAATATTTTTTTGTCAGTTACTAATGCTATTATTACTACTAATATAACTACTGTTATTGTTGGAAATTTATTTGGTATCATTTCTTTTATTGATTTCACTAAATCATATCACAGCAACAAAAATAATGTTGATTATAAGAAAACAATAGACAGCTGTGATATTGCCAGATTACATACGGCCTTAAACAAAAATGGGTATGGATCCCAAAAAGTTTCATGATAAATGGTATATGTGTGTGTAGTTGGTCCAAAATATTGACGGACCTATTTCTGCTTACAATATAATGGTAACACTTTTTGAAGGGTGAATTTTGGTGATGAATGATTATAGGGGCAATCATAGACAAACGGATGTCTAGTTTTATTAGTAAACTTTCACCCTTCAAAATTTATTACCCATATAGGCGATTATTTTTGAAGAGTGAAAGTTCACTAGTAAAACTGGACATCCATTTGGCTGTGATTGCGCCTATAATCATTGGTCCCCAAAATTCACCCTTCAAAAATTATTACCCATATTGTAAAACACATTTTACTTTTTAAACCAAAATCAAAATCATAAAAAACTTTTTGTTTTTTGTCCTTAAGTTTACGAATAAACCTTTTTTTCTTTTGATACCTTTCTAACAAATTTTGGATTTACTTACAAAAGTTTATGAATTTCCAATTTATTTATTTGTAACTTCCAAAATTTGACATACCTTTGTAGGTATAAGTATGCCCCAATTCCAATGCAGATCTGAGAACCTTTACTTTTTCTCACTCTTGTAGCCTGCACCCCCCTTATCCATACTCACATATTCACACACACACACTTGATAACTTGCCTATTCATCTATCTACCAAGTCTTGTTTGTCTACCTTATCCATCATGGATAACAGGCACCAGAAAGTAAATATATCAGATCAAACCTCTGGGTCAGATATTGTCAGTCATAGAGGCTTTGAGGCAATACCTAATTCTCCTCTGTTAGAAACCCAAATGTCTTTTACAACTGATAATCCACATCATGTTGAATACTCTCATTTTGAGGGCTCTCAAGTACAGTACAGAGATGAGGAGGATGAAGAAATGGAGTTTGATGAATTTAAACCTGATAGCTTTACTGCTACCCTTTCTTCATCAACTACTAAAAAAGCTAGAACAAAAGGTGGAACAAAGGGAAGGCCATCTAGAAGAAAAGCTGATATACCTATTGA
This sequence comes from Mycoemilia scoparia, assembly GCA_027575805.1. Classification (NCBI taxonomy): domain Eukaryota; kingdom Fungi; phylum Kickxellomycota; class Kickxellomycetes; order Kickxellales; family Kickxellaceae; genus Mycoemilia; species Mycoemilia scoparia. Next base: position 3,732 of record JANBPU010000186.1, on the reverse strand, counting down.
AAAAGCCATAAATCTCAGGTTACATAAAGAGAGGAAATTTTATGCACAGTATGAAAAACTTCATATCGATGGTTTACTTGAAACTTTGTTCAGCAATGAGCATCAAGAAGAGCATGAACTTTCAAAACTTGATGAAGAAACAAAAATAGTCTTTGATAAAGCAATGGCAACAATCAATAACAGAGATATGGGAAAATCATTAAACCAGATATGGGATACATTTGAGAAAGATTACCTGGAAAAACATGTTTTTGGAACAAAACTCCTATTGCCAATATCTGGTGGTAACAATACCTATATTCCTGGAAAAGACCTTTCTAAGATTCTTTGTTATTACCTTATTGCTTTTGTGTATCCTGGATATTCTAAACTGGAAAAAAAGATTGCTGATCCTATAGACTATATAGACTTTTTAAGATATATGGGTATAGGTAAATTTTTATTTCATGAAGTTGTTAGAAGGTGTGGCAGTATCCTTGCCCAAATTGATACCAACATCACAGATAATAGCAGTTGTATGGGTGGTTGTGACAAAGTTTTGAGTAAAGAAGATAATGATTTTATTCAAGAAAAGTACAAAGAAACAATTGTCTGGATTACTCAAATCTATTACATTATTTATAATAATGTTGAAGACTATTTGTCTGCAGATATTTCTTTGGCTATCATAGGTGAATATATCATTCATTATGAAATACCCAATTTATCAGAATTTCTTGATCAACCTGATATTGCTGATATGATCTTAAAAGCAAATGGGTTTAAAATTCCCAATTTAAAAGGCTTGATTTGAATCTCACACATATATATGGTTGCAGTGGGGGATTGATGTTTATTGATATATACACAAGTATATTAGCATAGTACACTATCTTATATTCATTTTCTATTTTATATATAGTTTTTATATTTTATATACATGATTCATTAAATATAACTACACTGAAAAAGTCATATATTTTTTATAATCATTATGATTAAGGTCAATGACAAAATAGTTTAAAGTTTTAAAAAATGGGGTTTCTTACTTTTACAATAATAGTAAAAGGTTTTTAAAGTGGCAAAAACAGTATAACAAAATTACTTATTCTCAAAAATACACAACTACTTGGATTATATATGGATCATAATTTTTGAAGGGTGAATTTTGGGGACCATGATTATAGGGGAAATCACAGCCAAATGGGTGTCCAATTTTACTAGTAAACTTTCACCCTTCAAAAATTATTACCCATATGGTCAGTTTTTACAAGAGCCTAGACAGAAATAGATCACCAAAAATTGGAAAGTAAATGACTTGAGATTAGGCCAAAATATGAGTACTTGTTTCTGTCTATTTAACACCTTATCAGCAGGGAAATGACCATATATTGTATTGTTAGTGAAATTTGGCTGCTTGTGTGCTATTTTGTTATATTCTATCTTATTTAGATATATCATATATAGCAAAATCTCATTTAGAAGTGTACCAGAAGAATACCCTGGATAATAGCCAATAATCTGCCAGACTAATGCCAAAATGTATAGGTTATGGGTCAATTTGCTGGGAATGTATGAGGGCACCAGTCTGTTTCCTTTTGATAGAGAACTTGCCATATACTTTAATTTTGAATTAAACCAAAACTGGCACTGATTTTGTATATATGGGAGATAGTTTTTGGAGGGTGAATGTCTACTAGTAAAGCTAGTGACAGACCAGGGTCGTCCGGGACGAACCTCAACTGTTCTGAAAAGTTGATACTGAAAGACTATCGTTCAGAACGGTTCAAAATCGTTCAGAATGAGAATAAAGGAAAAGCACAAGGGTGCATGGATAGCAGAATAATAATGTCGTTCAGGATGAATCTGAACAGGGAAAAGGGATGCAAATAAGGAACCACAATAAAGAATCGTCCTGAATGGAAATGGACAGGAAAGAATGGTCTTAATTGGGAAACAATAAGGCTTAACTATAACTCTTCAAATCCTTTCAACCACAACTTTATTTTTAAACAAATAAAAGTATGATTCTATAAAAGGTAATGAAGATAGCAAAACTCCTTATTAAACTAACTAAACTAATAAAAGGTAAGTGAGGAATGTAGTCCTCAGCTTATAATCATGATTGATTCAGAATCACTCTGATCAACTGAAAGTTGTTCAGGGTGATCCTGAATCGTTCAGGACAAAATAATCCCATCTGGGATCATTCAGGACGGACCATGTGGGCTACAGCCCAACAGCTAGATATCCATTTGGATATGCTTGTCCCTATAATCATTAGTCACTAAAAGATACTCTTCAAAAATCATTACCAATATGGTCAGATTTAGCCAGTGATATTTGCTAATATAAAGCATTCGATTAATTGCTTTTTTGTTTTTGACCTTTGGAAACATGTTTTCTATTACTCCAAAATTTTTTAAAAGATTACAATTTAAATTTTCTGTAAAATGGTTTTATTGGGAATATAAGGATGATTTTACAAAACATGTCAATCATGATTTTCAACACTATTTTTGCAATGTTTTACATACCAATGTGATCACTGTGATAGTCAAAGCCACAGCTTTGAACAAAAATAGTAAAAAATATCCAAATTTTACAAACTCCAACAACTATCATTTGTATTATTTACAAAAATTGTTTTTGTTGTTCTAGGCCCAGTTTCAGACCTATATAAACTCAGTAGCTAGTCCAACTAAAAAAATATTTTCATCATCTTTCAACCTTATCAACAACCACACACACATACACAGAATTGCTAATCTGTTTCTCTACATACATACACACACACACACACACACAGCAACATCCTCTCTCCATTTACCAATTGTATACACCCCAAAAGGTTATACACAAAATGGACATCACCACACCAGTAGCCATATCCAAAGGGTTCATTGCATGCCAGATATTTTTTAACCAGTTCCAGGACTTTATCCAGTTGCTTCTGGATAAAACCAGTATCAATGAGCAGGGAATTGCTGAAGAGGAACTGTCTTCCATGAAATCCATTTTACACCAATTGCTTGGTTCTGCTCTAAATGACTTGTCCAGCACCTATGATCGCTTCATTGAAAACAATCTTCCTGTGGCTTATCTCAGAATTACCTTCCTTGATTTTCACAATGGTGTGCTTCTTCCCCTACTTGCCATGTATTATGGCACAGACACAGTCACATGGTCCACATTTGGGGAAACTAATGTGACTCTTGCTGAAAAATATACATCTATCAAAAGCACCCTTGAGATGATTGGAAACAAACAAGATATTTGTTGGGAATGTTTCATAAATGAGTTTAATGATTATTTATCATTTTCTCATAATGTTGCTCATGATGTTACCAGGGTTGATTTTGCTGACCTAGCACTTATTACCAGCATCCTCAAAAGCTTTCTCATCACTACCACCACCACAACTACTGCTGTTGACAGAAACAGAAGCAAAGTTGTGGATATGAATGAGGAAAGTAAGCTGAAAATCCTGAAATTTTTCCAAGAATATTTGTTTCTAAAATCTCAATCTATCCTCATACTTTATGAAATCTTGAATGAAACTGAAAAGACTATTTTGCTCCAACAATTCAAACTTGGTCATGAATCATTGATTCAAGGGAAATCTATCAATCTTAAAGTTGATGGCTCCTTGGCCATTTACTTTGAGAATTTTTGGGTTTATTCCAGACCACTTAAATATAGCAAGAGAGCTGACCAGCATAAGGATGGAAATGTTGAGGTTTTCTTTACCAA
>JANBPU010000185.1:0-31777 GCA_027575805.1 Mycoemilia scoparia | reverse complement strand
AATTTTTCGTTTATCAATATACAATATCAAAATTATGTTAAAGGAATATTTAATTATCAGCAGAGGTGTTTTTGTAATATAGCTTTCACTGTAGGGTTGGACTTATGAAGACTTGGATAAATCAATTTCCATTAATCCATAAGGACACTTCAAGAATTGTCAAGATGTGCAATGAGATGATGCTTAAAAGTGGTTACACATTGAGAATATACACAAAAAGTCTTCTTTGCTTCTTTTCAAATTATGTTTAAATTTTATCATGGTATATCTTGAACTTCTTTGTATGGCCCACCACACTCGCCATTATAAGGATAATTTTGAGGAAAATGGTGATATTTTCTGAACAATCAAGGAAGCAGTATCGAAATTTGTTTCCATCTTTGAAAAGATCACCAAAGCTGCGAAGGAAACTAGTACAAATGGACAAAGTACATCTTCTATTGCTTTTGCAGCTTTGCCTGCTGTTCCTAGAAGCACTTCCCTCCCCCAAGCACCGACTATGATTCTGATCAATATATTTCTATTGTCCCGTTTTCTGCAGATTTAAAAGAAAGAGTTAATAGGGTGGTTGATGCATCTATTAGAACTCTTAATAGGTCAGCAGTGGACATTCATTGGGAGCTGCCAAGGACTCTTTCTGGGTGGTTAGAAGGGAGCTCTTTGGTAATCTGGATTTCTGTGGCGTTGCTAAACCAAACATCCAAAAGGAGATGAATCTTTGCATTTTATTTACACTATGGTCAATCTATTTATTATTAATATATAATATGGGCAATAATTTTTGAAGGGTAAATTTTGGGGACCAGTGATTATAGGCACAATCACAGCTAAATGGATGTCCAATTTTACTAGTAAATTTTCACCCTTCAAAAATAATCTCCCATATAATGACTTTCCAACAATGTTTATCTTCTGACTATTGTATGAACTGTAAAAATGAATCAATTACTTTGTATTCTATTTACATAAAAAAGTCATAACTCACAAGGCTTTAGGCAGAAATAATGGATCCAAGAGTGCATACAGAATGGCTGGTGGTATTTGGACCAAAATCTGATTAGAGCCTACCTGTCTTTGTCTACCAAACATTTAATAACTTCTGAAATCTTACAACAATATTATTATTAATATCAATATCAGTGAGGAGAATAACTATACTATATTATATTATACTAAATTAATAAACCAATAACAATAAAGAATAAAATCTCATTCATTTTTTCCTTGGACATGGATATAATAGAAAAGATCATGATGGTTTTGTGACAGGAGAATTGGGTATTGAGGTATTTTTTCTAGTGTTGGATTCACTTCCACTCCCCCCAAAACTCCTTTTCTCAAACTTCACAATTTTCCATACATCACTAAATTGATGTTCAGATTCATGGCCCCTATCAACACAAAACAATCGATTTCTCTTTCCATTCGAAGCCGGCGATGAAGACAATGGTAGTTTACAATGCTGTTGATTTCCTACCGAAACTACACCATCATTCACATTCCCATTATGATGGTCCACCATTTCCGGAGGACCACATCTCAATACAAGTCCACTAACATAATGTCTCAGTACAAAATAATCCTCGCTATTCCATTCATGACTAATCGAGCCCAGCCTGTGTCTTTCAACCATCCAATGGTCATTATCGTCATACACCGCAGTATCTTGTTTCGGAACCAGGGGGTCAGTAACCGCTATAACCTCGTTACCCACATTATCTGGTGTTCTCTCATAATGCGAATACAAATGAGAATTATTATGCAAGTTTCGGAGACGAATTCGTTGGCCATATGTGACTGGGGCACAGGAAGCTAGCCTTTCACCATTGGCTGGCCAGACTTGCCACCTTGCCAAAGCCTCTTCTTCCTCCCCATCCCCATCAAACCTCACTGGCTGCTGCTGTAGTATGGAATTCCTTCTATTCTTCTCAATGCTGCTCATGGTACTGCCATAGCACGTATGGAATGTCGATATATTATCAATGTTGGTTGCATAATCTCTTCGGCGCAACAGCTGAGAATTCGGGACAATCAGTGATCCGGTCTTTACATGCTTGATTCCAATCACTGCACCAATTAAAACAGTAGTATCAGATAGCCCATTCATATGATAAAGTGGATATGAAAGCACTGGATTTCTTTCGCGTAGAACTCCTGACGGGTTTCGGGGCTCATATAAACTGTACGAGTATTGAGATGCAAATGGTGGATGCGGAATAAAATCATAGTTTACAGACATTTGGTCATCTATATCTATGGTTGAATTTGATAGCATTTGAGATATCCCAGGGTTGAACCGGCCAGGTCTTGGTGGACCATATGAACCTGACATTATTGTAACAGCATCGTTATCAGCATTGCTACTGTTTTGCTCTTCATCGTCATTGTCATCATCAGTTGTAACGCCATGAGTATGGGCTCCTGTTGTAGAATCTGTGTCTGAATTGTTGTCAGAATCATGATGACCATGCTGTTGTTGTTGTTGGTGGTGGTGGTGGTGGTGGTGGGCTGCCGCTGCGGCTGCTATTCCACCGGCCGCAAGGGCTCCTGCCGCGCCCATTCCTACAAAGGTTGGCGACAATGATGATGTGGGGCCCTGTTGTGAACTTGAATGTCCGGGTGGTTGACTGGTATTTGGGTTGCTAACAGACACCATCTGTGGCTGTGAAGGAGGAGGGTACATGTTGGTGGGAGCAGTACTTGTGTAGGGTATTGCTCCAGAAGACATTGGATTGGCACCATATCCTACAGCAGCAGCAGGCTGTTGTGGCTGTGGTTGTGTCAGAGGTGGATGGATTTGTTGCTGTTGTTGGTTTTGTGGCGCCACCCCTACTGCGGCAGCTGGAATTGGTACAGCAGAAGGATATGAAGAAGCAGCCATGGATATTGGCGGATACTGTGCAGTCGTGGATGCCAGGTAAGGAGGTTGGGAATACTGGATTCCAGGCTGCTGCTGTGGAGGCGGGCCATAACCCGGATGGACTTGTGCGTGCTGAGGTTGATTCTGTGGATTGATATTATTGCTATTGCTTGGTTGAGGTCCTTCATCTTCATCATCAGAACTCGAAGAAGAACTGCCGCTTAGAGCAGGATTGATTTTGCCACCATGTGCCTGTTGTTGTTGCTGCTGAGCATGCTCCTTGGATTTGTGTGTATACATGGCCAAAGCCGAACCTGCAAGCGCAGCTGCTGCAAGACCAAAGCCAGCCTTATACAGATTTTTGTTGTTTTTCGGTCTATTGCTACCACCACCCTGATTAGGTGGAATGTGTTGGACTGGACCACTATTAAATTGTTGATTTGTAGCTGCGTTAGTAATGGTAGGCCGTGGTCGTGGTTGCTGTTGTTGTTGTGGTGGTGGTGGTGGGCGAGTGGCCGCCATTGAAGTTGTTATTGGATTGTTTAGATATGATATAGCTGGTGGTGGTATGTTTGGACCACCAGTAGTGCCTTGTTGGCCATATTGCTGCTGCTGCTGTGGTGGTTGTGGTCTGTATTGCTGCTGCTGCTGCTGGGGATTGATATGTGATGTGGGTTGATCAGATATCAGGGTATATGAAGATAAGGCCCCACCTGGAATGCTACTGCTGCTATTAGCCATACTTGTAGAATTGACTTGTTGCTGTTGAGATGGTGGCGGTCTATATTGTTGTTGCTGCTGCTGCTGCTGCTGCTGCTGTTGTTGTTGTGGTTGAAGCTGGTGTTGTGGGTTATTATAGGAATTAGGCCTGTTACCACTACCAACATTAGGATTATTATTATTATTGTTGTTGTTGTTGTTGCTGTTAATGTTATTATAGCTGATATGGGGAGTACTTTGAATAAGTGGATATGACTGTTGCTGCTGTTTTTGGCCGCTCGATGGTTGTAGATTAGAGCTGCTAATAATGTTCAGTTTCTCGGCATGGCTGGCCAGCTCATCCATTCCAATCTCAAAATGTTCAGGATCGCTGTCACTGTATTCACTAAAACTTTCATCAGTTGAAGATTCGCCCTGGCCAATGCTTCCAACATGATGGTTGGCCATTCCTGGCTGCTGTGGCAGTGGCGGCCTTCCATTTATATTATGTGGATGTGGAGGATTGCTGGTCATAGACATGAGCGGTTGAGGCTGTTGCTGGCTGTATGGAGGCCGTGTGGGGTAATGCTGGGTCATGGACTGTTGAAGCTGTTGAGTGGGATACGGTGGTTGGTTGAGAATATTTTGTTGCTGTTGTGGCGGTGGTGGTCGATATGTTTGGGCACCTGATCTAAAAAACCAATCAGCATGCACAGAGATTTATTAGTTTCAGGATCCTTCAGATGACATCTTTCGTCATCATCAGCTGTGGCTGGAGGCGCAGTGTTACTGTCAACGCCAGCTCTCTTGCAAATAGAGTTGTTATAGGTAAAATGACCACCACCTGACGGCTGTAAATTATATTATCTAGGATACTTACATTCGTGGGGGTATATTGGCAGTCGAGAAAGGTACATTACTACCATTACCACTGCCTGGAGGACCAGAAGTTTGGGGATACGGTGCTATAGGCTCTTGTTGTTGTTGTTGTTGCTTATATTGGTGATAACTTGAAGGCTGAGGTCCTCCTCCTCCTCCTCCAACTTGCTGAGGTTGTTGTGGTGGCGGATATGGCGCATTATATGAATTTCCAGACATTTATTTCTCAAATGTCTTTAAAAACTAACAAGACAGAGACTTGAAAATACAATATGATATGAAAATATCTTAAACAAATAGAGAGAGAGAGAGAGAGAGAGAAAGAAAAGTTGTAGTGGAGTGGTATGTTACAAATATGATGATACTGATAATGAATGGCCTGAGCAAAGTTTATAAGCAAGAAAATTGAAGAAAAAAACTTGATAGCAGAGAGAAGAAAAGAGAAGTGAGGATAATGCATTGTTATTTCCAAATGGGCTAAATTTCTCGCGCTCTTATTCCCTTCTCTTCTATTTTTGCTCAGACCATGTCTGAATAGGCAAATTTACTATGCTATCAGCTGTCAAGTGTGTGTGTGTGTGGGTATTATCCGACCTCATTTGTCTCCCTTTGATGCAACCAAAAATCCCACCGTAGACAAATACTCTCCAGCTGCTTTCTACGTATTTGGCAGAGTTCCTCTCTAAAACTATACCAGAATAATGTCTCCAATACTGCCCTAAAATATATGACTTGAGGGACAAATTTATGTGAGCCCCATGGGTGCGGGGGAGTGCTGCATTTGGTTCACTTTAGATAGAGAACTTGCCATATGCTCTATTGTTTTGTATTATGAATAATATTCCAAAAAAAACACTCGAAAATTGAACGAGGCAGTTAAAAACAGTGGCATTAACGATAATGATGACGACATGACAATAAAAAATACAATTAGATATTTAAATAGATAAATAAATTATTTTCCTAGTTCTTTTTCGAGCTCATTTTCAAACTGCGAAAAATCATCAAACTCATCATCGTCATCGTCGTCGTCGTCGTCGTCAACAATATCCATATCATTTTCTCTACTATCATCACCACGGCTGCCACTGTGCTGCTTGGATGCATTGGCACTGCTGGTAATTCCTGATGCATTTTCAGGCTCAGGGCTTGAAAACAAGTCGTTCCATTGGCTACCACTTTCTTTAACGCCGCCGCCCCGGCTGTTATTATTGGGATTGCTGCTCAGGTTAACAGAGTTTGTTGCTGATTCTGGGCCTGTAAACAACCCGTCATCGTCGTCATCGTCGAAATCGCTTTTAATACTGGTATCGATAGGCTCAAGATCGCCGTCAAATTGCCCACCTCCTTGGTCATTATTGTTCTGGTGGTAATTTGTTTTCCCCAAAGTTTTAATGCTGGATCCGCCAGTACTCCCTGGTTCAAATTCGTCATCAGAATCAGAAAGATTGTCAGTCAAAGCAGCTTCAAACACATCACCATCATTTCCCTTATTGTTATTATTATTGCTATTGTTATTGTGAGGTGGTGTTCCTTCATCATCCTTATCAAGAATTCTAGCCAACTCATCGCCAAGTCCCAACATTTCATCATTAGGATCTACTTCTTCTTCCTCAACACCATGGCCACCACCACCACCACCACTACCATTATTACTATTGAGGCTGTTGCTGTTTTCGTTCTTTGTTTTTGAAGACGACGATCTTCCAGGTAATGTTAATCCTGAAGCCATAGGAGTAGGACCACCGCCGCCGCCGCCGCTAGACTTTTGTTCGGAATTGGCCCTACTGTTCTTTTTATCATCATCTTTATCAATAACCGAATCAATTTCATTGCTCAGATCTTTAATAAAATCAGATTCTTCAAATTCATCATCGTCATCGTCTTCTTCGATAAAGTCGTCGGGCTCACTATCATCAATCACAACATCTCTATCACCACCACCACCACCACCACCAGTAACAGGAGAAGCAATGTTGGTGTTAACATCTCCTCGACGGCCTCTGTTAGCAACACTACTTCCTTTCTTTGAACCAGCATTTTCTTTGTTTTTCCTTTGTGTAGATTGTCTAGGTTTTCTACCACCAGTTGCAGTAGGCCTTCGCATCCCTGCACTCTCACTTCCACCGGATGTTTTAGCTGTTACTTTTTGTAAAGATGGAGATTGTGGCTCAACATATTTTTGGTTAGGAAGGGTTAAACTACTAGCAGCCACTGTATTAGCCACATTACCAGTCTTGACTGCCATAATCGAAGCTTTAACCAACTTGATATCGGATGACAAAAGTTCAAGAGTAAACTGGTTAGTTTCGGGGTCATATAATAATACACATTCAACTTGATCTGTCTTATCATTACTACTATTATTGTTGTTGTTATCATTCTCGACTAAGCCTGAATTTTTTGTTAATGTGGTGGAGTTGGAGGAATGTTCTTTTAGGTCTTCTAATAATGTTGATTGTTGATGATGCTCGATAAGTTCCCCGCGGAATTCATACTTTTCCAAAGTTTTTGGTGATTCTATTTCCATCAACATTGGCAATATATCTACCAATTGTCCTGATTGAGGAGGTGGTTGCTGCTGCTGCTGCTGTTGTTGTTGTTGATGAGTGGTGGCATTTTGTAATGTCGTTGCTCCTGTGGTAGTATTTGATGTCGTATTATTAATACCACCACCAGAAGCCCCACTACTGTTGTTGTTGTTGGTTACTTTGGACCGTTTTAATCGCTGTGCTTTGGCCGGCAATCCTTGTTGAAGTAAGGAATTGGCTGAGCCTGGTACAGGTCGTGGTAAATTTCCTTTACAAAATAATCCATGCATTCATAACAAGATCATTAATTTTGGTTCGTTAGTAACAATTTACATTTGAATGTATGCATGCATATAGAGACAGACAGATAAGCAGAGAGAGAGAGAGAGAGAGAGAGAGAGAGAGAGAGAGAGAGAGAATAGGTCAGTTGGACTTACTTGTAACTGCATGATACTTTAAACTCTGCTGGTCATTGACATTGCCATCCGGCGTTGTCTTTTCATTTCCCGTAGTATTGGCCGATTTCGAATTAGTAGGGCTGCTGCTAGGGAAAAATGACGCGCCCAGCTTTATTTTATATTTGCCTGAAGCGTCTAAATTCAACGACGCCATAAATATGTACTACTCGTAATTATGGAAGAGAGAATGCGCCGCTGCTGTTATGGTCTATTTTTTCTATTTTACAGAGAGAACGAATATGCCAAGCGGAGTAGGTTAGTCTACTACTGTTGCTGCTGCTGCTGCTAAGATGGAGAAGCAGAATAATAAGACAAGACGTTTAAATATGGAATACAAATATATATATAATATGCAAATGCAAACAAAAAAAGGGAAAAAACCAAAGGTCTAGAGTAGTATAGTTTAGACCTTTTATGTATAGTAAGTCAAAAGAGTTGGTTAAGATGACAGCGAGTGATAATGATAACAGTGCTAAAGAATACACTTGATCATGGTTTAAAAACGAGAGCAGGAGGGAGACTAAAGAATGCTCTGTAACTAGACCACCAGTAGAACAACCCTACAGACCTGCATAGTAATGTCCCAATAAGATCATATAATCATCGCCATCATCGTTTAATTTAAAGGCCCTCCCTCTTTCTTTCTCCCTAGAAAAGAAACTCTTCTGATGCATTAATGTTTTTCCCAATGACTTGAATAGAAACATCAATATCAGTTTTCTCTCTTGACAAAGAAAGCGTAACATTGAGATTCTTTTAGTCCTGGCAGAGAGAAATAGAGATTTCAAGCTGATGGTAGCCAGCTGCTAGAAATACACACATATAGTAAGTTTTAAAAGTCCCTTTTTATTTGCAAAACAGGCCCACAAGCAAACAAAAGAGAAAATATATGGCGGTGATCTACAGCCATTTACATGACGATCCCTCCACACACGACTCCTGTTCAGCTGTTGCAGTTCAAATTCAGAATCAAAAAGTATTGGGAGTTCGTGTGTCTTTCAGACCAACAGCAGCAGCAGCAGCAGCAAAATGAAAAATAGTAATAAGCAACTACTCTTTATCCCACACAGCTCAGTAGTAGTGATATAGCCCACACAAACCACCATAGCATTTCGTAGAGATGGAGAAATAGTAGCACAGTAATGGCAGTGCACAACGCCACTAAGAATACTACCCTCCCACCACTGCTTCAGATGCTAATAGGAATAGCCAGAGCTTAGAGACCAAGGAAGGCCTTGATTTGATCATAGAAGACCAATACAAGAGCACCACCAGTGCCACGAATAATATTCGACAACCCTCCGCTAAAGAACGCCTTATGCCCAGACTCGGCATACAGCTTCTTGAAGCAATCAAGCGAGCTGGTGTACAAGATCTCGCCTCTGCCCGACTGCATCATCAAGCGACGACGAACAGTATCAAATGGATACGAAATAAGGCCAGCACCAACCGTGACTGTTTGGGCGACCAACCACGAGGCAAAGAAGTTGGGGTTCTTGCTATCACCCAGCAAAACCTGCTTGAGAGTATCGTAGCCGCCAAAGTACGATGCGCGGTACACAATAATACCAGCCACCGAAATGCCGAAGCCCTGGTACAGCCCACGCATACCATCGGATTTATAAATGCTGCCAATGCAGTGGCCGAGACCAGTGAACTGGCGGTTGGCTCCGGTTCCGATGTCGACAGCCATGCGGGTACGAGCAAAGTCGAGCGGATACACAAAGAACAAGGATGTGGCACCAGCCAAACCGCCGCTAGCCATGTTGGCGCCAAAGAACTTCCAAAAGTCCGTCTTGGGGCTGTATTTGGGGAACATGGCCTTGTATTTGTCCTTGAAGGCAAAGTTCAGGGCCTGGGTGGGGAAGTAGCGGATGACGTTGGAAAGGTTGCCACGCCAGAAGGACGCTACTCCCTGTTCAGCGGGGATGCGGCGGAACGCATCCATGATGCCCTTGTAGCGATCGGCCTCGGCGATTTGGGTCGATGAGGCTTGGACTTGGAGAAGAAGCTTGACACGCTCGATGGGCGCAGTGAAGGTCTTGGCTATACCGGCAGAGACTCCGCCAGCTGCAAGGTCGCTCAAGAAGGAAGTTATCTCGTTGACTGCCTTTTCTTGGGTCGAAGGGGCAATAAAGGGCGTGATTTTGCCAGTGCTGTTTTCGCTAGTTGCTGACTTGGTGGCGGCCATGATGAAAGATGTTGGCGATATACTTTTGTCTATATCTGCTATTTTGCTGTGCTGGTAAAGCAAAGTGGAGTGGAGAGGAGTCCAAGCAAAGAAGGCTGGCGCTACTACTATAGCGGGTTACAATATATATTTATATAAATAAAGAGAAAAGCAAAAGACAGGAGGATCTTGAAGGACTATACGATAATAAACCAACAAGAAAGAGTAGTAGGCGTTGTTGCTGACTTAATAGGTCAAAATCTAAAGTGTAAACGAACGAACGAACGAAGGAAGAAAAGAAAGACACAAGAGGCAGAGGGAGGCAGAAGCCAAATCCTGCAGGCTGACGCCATCCTTTAAAAGGCTCTGTTTGTCATAACCCTGGCCAAGAGACTCTTCATGATGAAAACAGGCAGGTAGTAATCCCACGCAGATGGATGCGATGAGAAAACTGCTGAAGCAGACCTTGTGAATGCGTGGCTCTGCGTTGGGCACCCCCCGATTGTTTGATTCTTGCACAAAAGCTCCAGAGGGATTGGCTGGAGTTGGCTCAGGCAGCATCTGGTTACAATACACTCTTGTACAGCATAAGGACGGACTGAGAGACTAATTGGCAGTAAATGGCAGAGTCAAGCGACCTTCTCTCGCTTGAGAGTGGAGGAACCGTCCAGCTCACTTTGGCGTGTCTTGACCACTGCTACCAACCACATGCTTTTTCTCTGGACTCAATATTTATGCGTGCTCTCATATGAGTGATTATTTTTGAAGGACTAAGCTTTACTAATTTCAACTTGCATACCGGCCAAGCCTATATTTTCATAGATAACAATAGTTTAGCCCTTCAAAAATAACTACCCATATGCTGCTCATAGTTCTTTGAATATGCTACTGTGAGGGCTGCAAAGAGCTTATTTATTTTTCAAGTATTTGAAAGTGTGAATCTAGAGCGAAGACAAGGAAGCGTGCCGTTATTATGGAAAATGCTGGATTTCAAATAGTCACTATAACAACCACTACTGCTGGTATTATTATTAGTGGCAGTATTATTTTTGTTATTATTATTATCTGCTGCAAAGCTGCAAGAAATAAAATAGAAATAGAGAAAAGATAATGAGGGTGGGATGTGTGTTACGCTTTTGTGCTTATTCCTCGCTCTTGCCTTGGATAATAACATCGTCGATCTTTAGGATCATCTTGACCAGCTGTGTAGCCAACAAGAACTGCTGGCGCTTGGAAATGAGAGGATCAAAGACAAACTGCTCCTTCATGTCGTTGGAGCCGCGGTTCATGCAGTCGATGCCAAGGCATGGGTTGTTTTCCTCGACCTGGCTACTCTTGACCTCGCTGAGAGACTCAATGGGCTCAAGACCGCTGTTTTCAGCCAAAGCAAGCGGGACTGCATCAAGGGCCTGAGCAAAGGCGCGCATAGCATATTGCTCGATGGTAGATGTCTTGTCCGCCTCATTGCTGATGGCAATAGAGCAGCTGATCTCGGCAGCACCGCCACCATACACAACGCGTTTATCAGTAATAAGATTACGAACCACGCACATGGCATCGTGGAGCGATCTCTTGGCCTCATCGACAATCATCTTGTTGCCACCACGGACAAACACCGTAACTGCCTTCGAGTTAGCACAGTCCTCAATGAAGATCATGTTCTCATTAGTAGTGCCAAAGGAAACTTCACGAACAAGACCAGCAGATCCTAGCTTAGATTCAGCCAAGTCCTCAAAACGAGGAACAATACGACCATTGGTAGCAATAGCCATCAGCTCAAGTTCAGGCCCACCAACCCAACGAATAGCTGGCAGCTTGTGCTGCAACAAAAGGTGGTTAGCCTCATCGTCGAATCCCCACTGGCAAGCCACAATATTTGCTCCACTTTCCTTAACCTTCAAAACCATATCCTCGAACTTTTCGCGCTCATAATCCTGAAGGGCCTTGAACTCTTCGACAGTAGTGATATCAAGCTTATGCTTAGTTTTTGGCTTAGGTGGTTCAAATGGACAAGTAAGTATCGCAATCTTGGCATCCTTAATTTCCTTAACCATTTGGGGATGTGAAAAGTCCTTATCAACAACTACGCCATTAACCAGAGTAGTATCATCCAAGGTTCCACCAACCTTGCCATCAACCTTGATCAATTCAAAGTCGACATCACTGCGATCCAAGTCGGCGACCGAAAGGACAGCATTAACGGCAATGTTGGCAAACTGGTCGTGATGTTTGTTTACAATCTTGCTTCCCAAACTGGTCTTGGCGCATTTTACAAGGTTGGAAATATCGTCCTTGGTCCATGCGATTACATCAGAAACTTTGTCGAGATGGTCAACAGCCAAGCGACAGGCTCTTTCAAAACCATCGGCAATACGTATGGGGTGAATTCCTCGATCCAAAAGCTCTTCTGCCTGTTCCAAGAGAGCTCCAGCTAGCACGACAATACCGGTCGTTCCATCGCCAATTTCGTCGTCCTGAGATTTGGAGAGTTCGACCAAAAGCTTGGCTATCTGGTTCTCAACAGCCATTTGGCCGAAGATTGTGGCACCGTCGTTGGTAATAGTAATATCACCATCTGGAGAAATCAAAATCTTGTCCAAACCTATATTATTATTATTATTGTTGTTGTAGTTGTAAATATTTTTATTAGTCCTGCTGTGTAAGCATTATTAAAATCAATATACACCATATATTTTATTTATTCTGTATTGTCATGTAGATTCAAATTACAATTACTATTGTATGTACACAAATCCACAAACAGAATTCAAAATCTACAATAATTCCCAAAATTGGCTTACCTCTGGGGCCCAATGAAGTACGCACAATACCAGCTACGGTCTTGGCTGCCATGATATGTGACTTTGCGGCCTCTATGCCCGACTTGCGACTCTTTTTATCTTGCTCGCGAACAATAATAAAAGGCCTGCCATACTCATCTGTCGTATAAACTGCACTCATTTTGTTTTGTGTATGTTTTTTAAGTAGAGAAATTAATAAAGTTATATATAGAGGTAAAGGAAATTGACAAAAACAATTTGATGGAAGAATAAAGATTCAAATTTGCTAAACATACTTGTCGTTCAGTCACTCTCACTAGCATACATACACACACACACACACACACACGCACACGCAATAGCCTAGCATTAGGACTATAATATTTACACACTCACTCGTTTATTAAAATTGACTGACTGTGTAGGCTTGATCTTTTATTTTGCAAAAGCTCTTAGTATGTTAATTAGATCTGGAATTTATAAACAATGTTGTTGCTGCTGCTGCTGATGCTTTCTGCTATGCTAAGGGTTATTATTTTTTGATTGGCTGTTTGGGTTTGTGATCGATCAAGATCTTTCAGTTTCTTCAAATCTTTAATTTTTTAAATCAACAACTTGCTCCGATTATTTTTAGTTTTTGATTCAAACAAAAAAAGTTACTCAATTTCTTTACTACTACAACAAAACCTAAACTCTATATTATACACATACACATATCTTATAATGTCAGCAACAGCAGCAGCAGCAGTAGGATCGATTTCAAATAAACGACGAAATGTATTTGGTACCATGACTTTTTGTCCTGAATGTGGCAATTTACTTGAATCTCCTGGTGAAATGAGCACTATTTTGTGTAATGTCTGCGGTGAATCACAAGAAGCTTCACGTAAGTTGTCCTATCCCCACATTATACCTCCATATATTACTGTGGGCTTTATTAAAAAATTACTAGTTGGAATGACTTTTGTATATTAATGCTTTTTGGTGGTGGTGGTGGTGGTGGTGTGTGTGTGTGTGTGTTTGTAGAATATGAAAATATTGAGGTAGTTACAAGAACAAATCCAAATGCTTTCCCTTCAGCTCTTAAAAATAAACGTTCATTAGTTGTTGGTAATGAGGATAATGAAGAAAAAAGGGCACAGCATTCAATTGTAAGTGGTAGCAATTTATCAATATTAATAATGATCCTCTTGTTGTTCATTACATTTATCTTAAAGAATAGCAACAACAATAATAATATTAAATGTTTGATGTCTTTGTGTGTATTTATAGATTGATGAAAATTGTCCAAAATGTGACTCTAAGGTTATGGAATTCTATACTATGCAACTCCGATCGGCTGATGAAGGTCAAACTGTATTTTTCAATTGTCCTAAATGCGGGTAAATATCTCTCCTTTTCTCTCTTGCTTTAAATCACCCATATTGATGGATCTTTATATTTAATAATGGTGCTTATTAACTTGACGATGATTTTTGATTTTGTAGATACAAATATTCTCAAAACAATTAAACTCCAAAAAAATATATTTGGTTTTCTATCTGTTCTTTTTTACAACAAATTCCGGAACTCAAATACAATATATACATATTTACGAACACCTACACAGTCGATTTTATTTGTTTAATTGCTATAAAGATTTATATGCAACCTACAGTATTGACATTCAGCCAAAGGCAGTTGTGTGTGTGTGTGTGTGCCTTGGATATAAAGTATCTAGATTCTTTTCTGATAATGTCATTTCTTGGATATACTATCAAATGAAAGTTATATTTGACAGTTCTTTGTTATGGTTATGACTATATTTCAAATTCCAAAGATCACTTTCTTTTGTTTTCTTCTTCTACAGACTGAAGTCAAACATATTGTATTTTTTTATGTCTTTGGCAACAAAGCATTTTTGTTTGTGAAATTCATTTTGACTATAAAAGATAATAATACTTATTGTTGACACGCTATGGATAGAATTGACTCCAAAAAGATTTATTGTCGGTAGTTAAGCCTCATCTAAAAATAACATCCTCCAAAGTTAAATATAAATACCTCAACCAGCCTACTCTAAATGACCCCTCAATATCATCCACCACCTTTCATTCAATCCGAATATATCCAAAAGAACAACACACTAGCCAATACTCCAATAATGAGACGCATCAGCATCATCTCAATCATTTCAGTTTTAGCTACACTTTCTTATGGACATATGGGAATCGCCGATCCAAAGCCTCGCCTAACCGGAGAAAATCTCAGAAGTCCCATCAACACTGGAGGTAAACCACTGTGCGGAGTTGCTGAGCGTGGCCCAACCCAGGCCACAGTTAAGGCCGGCTCCACAATGACTCTCAAGTTCGACGGGAGCGCAATCCACGGTGGTGGTCACTGCCAGTTCGCCGTTAGTTACAACAACAAAGATTTCGCCGTTATCGAAGATGTTCTCAAGGATTGCTTCACAAGCAGTGCGTTTGGTAGCAGCGGCAATTACAAGTATGATATCAAACTTCCTTCGGAATTACCTTCGGGTGACGCTACTATTGCTTGGGCATGGGTTAACGCCATTGGGAATAGGGAATATTATATGGGTTGCGTTGATGTCAAGATTGAGGGCGGTGGAAGTGGTGGTTCTTTTAGTGGCCCTGAATTACTTGTGGTTAACCATCCTACTCTCGGAGGTGGAAAGACTATTCCGGAATTTGGTGGTAACCCTGAAACTGGGCTTGATTTGTTTAAGGCTAGGCCAAAGATTACTGTTGGGCCCAATGCTGGTTCTGGAGGTGGTGGTGGTGGTGGTGGAGCGTATGGTAAAGAATCCAAAGATGAAGAAAAGGCCGATTCTGGTGCTTACTCCAAGTCAGGTTCCGCTGGTTCTGAGTCCAGTGCTGCTTCTAATGGAAGTGGTGGTGGTGGTGATGATGGTGGCTCTTATAAGCCCAAAGGCGAAGAACCTGCATCTACATCTAAACCTCCTGGAGATGATGGCCAGTACAAGCCCAAGGATGCAGAACCTGGTCAAACTTCCTCATCATCTTCTACTGTACAAGGTGAGACTGGGAGCTATGCTAAAAGGGATGAAGAAGGCGAAGAGCGTCTTGCCTCTGGTGTCTCTGTCGTTTCTATGCCTGACTTGCACGTTGAATGGTAAAAAATAATTGGTGTCACTACTTTTGCATTCCATCATCACCTGCCCACTCATACATTTATTAACTTGCTTATTTTAGTTTGGTTTTTTGTTTTGACCAGGACCACCAATTTTGAATATAGTATTTTGAATAAAAAACTGAAATAGAAACATTAACATTTCATGGAATTAGTAATATCTCACTGCCTTATAGACAAAGCAGAGTTGCGATTTATAATCATGGTTTTAAATTTAAAAAGATATATGTATGTATATGTATATTTTTTACATGGAGCTATTTTCTGTATAAATAATAAAAAAACTAAATCAAGAAAGAAAGACACGACAAGAATAGATGAGGTTAAATAACAGAAGTTTTGATATTGCTTATAAGAGCATCACTAAACCCAGTCAAATTCCTTAGATCATCAACATTGGACATTGGACCATTATATTGAACATACTGATCAATCTGCTCAGCTCGTCGTTTTCCAATTCCTTTTAGTCTGGTTATCATTTTGACTTGCCGTGAATTTATGACTTTTAAAATCTCACACAAAGACGACGAATCATCACCAACGTTAGAAGAAGAAGTGGCTGCTTTTGATTCTTTGACAGGAGTATCGGACAAAAAAGAACCCAAAGTTGATGAAGTAGTAGTAATAGCAGCGTTTATGGAGGAATCAATTCCAAGGTTACTACTACTGTTGCCATTAAGTTTAAGTTTACGCTTTTTCTTTGTCTTGTTATTCTTGGATGAATCGATGCCATCCAATTCATCAGGATCAATTTCAGCATCCTGATATTCATATTCAAAATCTAACAATATGTTCTTAGATGACTTGGATTTAGATTTTCCAACACCATTTAATTGGGACGATGGCTTTGATAATACTGGTGGGACCATGGGAGACTGTAAATCAGGGCAATAAATTGAACCACCATCATCGTCGTCATCATTATCGTCGCCATCAGAATCCAAATCGCTGATATCCATTGCCGTCGACATTTTAGTGCTCTTATTTTTCTTCTGTAATAGCAGTTTATTTGTAACACTGCTGCTGCTGCTGCTATTATCGATGGCTCTCTGGGGTTTATTAAGCCTTCTTCTGTTTCTTGTCTCTTGAGATTTCCCATCCTTCGGTTTGAATTCCAACTTCTTTGCCATCAAATGCTTCATGTTCCTCAAGTTTGGCGAATTTTCCAAATCGAGCTCAGAAGGCACTCTAAACATATTGGGAGTTTCGGCTTCCAACATAGCCAAAGCGGTTGTCGTCGATGTTTTGGACTTATTCTCTAAACGCACTTTTTTCTTTTGATCCTTATTATTCTTCATCCTCATCTTGGCCTCTTTGAGTTTTTTGGATTTGCTTAATCGACGATCAGCTTTGGCCTTCAACGCTTGACTCAGTTTCAAATCACCACTGGCGGTGGTGGTGCTGCTGGTGGTGGTGGTGGTTCTGGGTTTGAAGGACAAAGAAATAGAGTTGAATAGCGATGTTGATCCGGTCTGACCACCAGTGTTGCTATTTTTTGGCTTTTTGGCAACAACCACAGTGCCGCTATCACTGTCATCGTTCCTGTTGTCCTGATCTGCATTGGCGCCGCCACCCGGAATGTTGTTTTCGGTACTCGACAAAGATCGCCTTCGCTTTTTGTTATTGGGTTTACTTTCGCTAATCTTCTGCTGCTGCGACGGATGGTACCCGCCGAGATTCAAGACCATTGGCTGGTGGCCACTGTTCGCAGGGGCGACGGTGTCTTTGAGCAGTTTATTTTTGATGATTCTGTGGGCCTTCTCGGCGCCAGGAGATTCGGGGTCACTAAGTGAGCCTCCAATGCCACTATCATCCCCATCCTCATCAGTGAATTCGCTCAGACCGTCATCGTCATCATCAAAATCATTTCCAATACCACCCGATCCTCCTTGGCGGTGTTGTAAACTCGCCGCATGGTTTTCGGATCTTTGCTGTCTCTTTTTAATTTTCTTTGTTTTTCCTGTGCCATTGTCGGGAGCAAGCTTTGCATTGGCGGCTGAACCCGAACGACCATGATCTACACCATCACTGCTGCTTTGACTTTTGGCTGCTATTCGTTTCTTGAGCTTGCTGATATGTGCTTCAAGCTTCCTTAGATTAGGAGCGTACTGTCTGGCGTGTTCATAGCGAGTCAGGGCCTCTCTCAGTTTGCCCTCCTTCTCGAACTTTCGGGCCTGTGACAACCAAGCCTTGCTGTTCTTTAGCTTGGTGGTTGGGGATAACAAGTCGATCACCTCATTGTCGCTAACCCGTCTATCTATACGCTTTTCAAGCTGACTCAATCGCTCATCCAATTCCAGACTGGATTTCTTGTGAATGTCTTGCAGCTTCTTTGAAACCAGCTCTTCGATTTGTCGTTGGTCTGGTGCATATACCATATCGATGCCGCCCCGTGATCTTCCCCTTACAGCGTTGCTGTTATTGTTGTTGTTGTGCGAGGTGGCGGCACTACTATTGCTGCTATTAAGTCTAGTTACTCGGCTTTGCCCACCAGCAACGGTGGTACCAGAAAAAGATTTACCATTGCAGCTGCTAATAGTATTATGTGATCCAGCCAATACTTTGCCATCAGTGCCACAATGTGGAGAGTTTCTTAGACGTGATTGGTTGTGGGCGGGGCGCACCACACCGCCTGCCAAATTTCTTTGCGGCCTTCCCAGATTGCCTCCTCCTCCTCCTCCTCGTACACCACCGCCATAAAGTCGCTCTGCGGCAACCGACCACCTTTGATCCACAATCTCATTCACAACCGGTTTGTTTACGACGTCCCGTGATTTTGTAGCAAAATTCAATGTGCTAAACAAATAAATGTAAACAAAGCCAGCCAAGTAAGCACTTTGAAGATCACATAATAATATGGCATTCCAGCGCTCCACCAAATAGACATCGCCTTTACTTGGTTTTCTATTTATACATTACTACTAGCAATGGTACTTACTTGTGGGTATCCTGAAGAAACGCCTTTCCAGGCGCCACGTTAACAATCATCATGCCAACACATCTCCCTCCTAACGAATCTTGCAAAATCCTGGTCATTTTAGAATCTCGGTAAGGAATTCTGTGGGCGCCAGAGTTTAGGGCTTCAACGACTTGGCCCAACACAAATAAGCTTCGATTGATAGCCGAGCTTTCGGCCATTCTGTGGCGACCTTTATTATCGGTTTTTCGGTTATCCTCACTGCCGGCCAGATCAATCAAATGGACCTTTCCTTGGGTTGTGGTTGTTGTGACTTGGACGGTTAGGATTGCATGGGATCGAGATGAATGTGAATTTAGCTTAGTACTGCCTGTTCTCCGGTATTTGCACGCGGTTGTGTAAAGCGATATGAACTGGTCATATGTGGTTACGACTTTTTCGGATAAGCCGGCAATGAATATTTTGCGGTTAACGTCTTCTCTGATCGGCAATCCTGACGGTTGAACCACCGTTGATGTTGTCGTTGATGTTGTGGCTGAGGCTGAGGCTGTTGCTGATGGATCGGTGGCGGTGTGGGCTGTGGTCAGATCGGGTTTGAATAAATCAAATACCGCTTCTTTATAAATCTCATAGTATGATACTTTAATCTCACATCCCCCATCGCCATCTCCAGTGGGACTAACGTTGTTGTGGGCCAATTGAAATATCTGTTTAAATGCTCTTGGAATTATTCCCGGTTCATTTTCGTTACCCTGGATCGTATGGGTTTTACCAGCCCCGGTGACGCCATAGCAAAATATCGTGGTATCGAGTCCATTAAATACGTTTTCGATTAAGGGTTTTACGTCGTTGTTGTAGACTGTTTCTTGGCTAACTTCGTCTCCGTAGCAGGCATCAAATGTGTAGCGGATATCCTTTTCGGGATCGCGAAGATTGGTGGCTCGTAACACTTTTTGGTCTTCTTCGACCTGTACGGATCCGTCAGGGGTTTCGTGAGCCAAGAATGGGCGTACTCTACAAAGCACTTTGATTTTTTGCTGGCCCTGGTGGTGGGGGTGAGCGTAGACCATCCTGGACGTCTGTCAAGCTCAATTTAATTGGTTTGGCAAATAAATTCAAAATTCGGCTTTCACCAACAACCGCTAATTAGAAATCCACGGCGTATTATTAAAATGCTGCGTGTTGTTTGGTCGACAGCAATAACAACGATTAGAAAGGTCCACGATAATGCGAATTATATGCGAATTATATGCGAATTGAAAATAAAAAGCCCTTTTGTAAATGCCAGAAATAAAACAAATAAAGAAGACAGCCTGTGAGCTTAATAGTAGTGATGCTCTGGATAAACATAAAAAAAGGAACAAGATATAATCTCGCACACAAAAGTAAACAACTCCTTTGTTTCTGCCATCTTGGAAACTAATTTGTGTAGCTAATTTTTCTAAACGTAAACAAAGATTTCATCAATATGATAGAGCGATCATTACCCTGGGCATCAACCAATCATCGCACTGGGGCTCCAGCTGAAATGTATGGCCTATGGGCCGAAAATAATAGTTGGTTTTGTGTGAGTGAAGTGAAACGCATTCCAGCAGCAGTTCCATAATAACAGGTATTAATTAGACTTTGAGTACACAATGATCTTTGCAGAACCACCACTAACACTATTATTATCTTCTGCTCGACTGGTACTAACTGGTCGGCTAGCTACTACAGCGACAATAATTAAAGCCATATATAAACACGCACATGCAAAACTGCCGCTGCCTCTTTGTTGTTCTGTTCTAATACGAATACAGACGGACGGATGCCATTGAACGGGAAATGAGGTGCGCGTTAATTTTAGATCCAGTTACAGCCACCAATACTGACCACAAGATGTCCTCCAAACCAAAGATATAGCCGATGTGCTGGTATTGCAAGAATGTGAAAGTCAATTGCTGATGTCCTCACCTATCCACACACACACACACACACAAGAGAACCTGTCTATCCAGTCCATCAGGAATTTGATAAAATGGTGAGATGTGCGCTCTGCTCTTCAAGATAAGGAGGGGAGATTATTATTAACGAACCCCAGGAAATTATTAAGCTTTAAAGCTAGTGCTCAGCATTATTAAGCGGTCACAGGAATCACCACCCTTCAACGACCACACATAAAGCGAGACCCCGCTGGCAATTTATTTTGGTTGGGCAAAGAAGCAGCACCACCTCACAGTTTCAAAAGGCATTAGCAAACATTAGATTGTGAACATCCACTCCCTGCCCTCTGACTTGCCGGAGCCCAAAACGCAGGAAGTAAGTTTTAAAGAAATTTCTCAGTTTTATGCCAACCCGCCCCTCCTCCTCCTGCTTCTTCTTCGTTGCTAGTGGGTATCCACAGGTCTGGTCATTTGGCGAATAGAATGTAGCAATCGGAATCACCTGATTGGCTGGGTCACTGATAATCGTTTATATGACCTGTCTCTTCAACACCCTTGAACCTCCATTTCCTTTCTCATAGAACAACGCATAGCAAAATAGTCGCTCACACACACCTCAATGATTATGCTATATATTAACTCCCCCCACATACTCTCTCGCACACACCCACATACTCTTGGCTTTTTGTGTTCGTCCTTCTTCGCTTTTCCCTCTCTTTTCTTTCTACATCGCTGCTTTCTTTCTCTACTTTATAATATCCCAACAAGCCTTTCTTTTTCTTTAAAAAGGCCTGTACCAAAAGTTTATTAGGGCTGAGCCCTACATACAACAACAAACTCTTCCCTCTCATCATCTCACTTGCTATTTCTTTTTTCCTATTGCCTCCCTGCTGCCCCGCCTCCTCGACTTTTGTGACATTTTTCGGTGCGCATATATTAGGGGCCTGTGACGTTACACACGTATTTTCCCGAGCCTACTTCTCCAACTAGTTTGTGCTTGGCTCTGTCTCTTACCACTATTTCTTTGTGTTGCCCCCTTTGAAAATAACAGTATTGTCCATCATCACATTTCCTAATACCGCAAAGTCTTTTATTACTTTTGTTTGTTTTCGATGGATAACCACCATAATTTCCACCAGTACCAACAGCATCATCATCAAGGATCTCAGCCAACAACAGCAACGACGACGAATACGAGCATCCAACAATATCAACAATCTATTCAAGCCTACTCTCTAACTACTGATCCTACTACTGGTAACAATACTAATAATAATGGTAGCACTAATACTCCCAATAATGGCCACACTCTCAACAGCCAACAACAACAACACCACCAACACATCCGAGGTCACTCGCTTGGAAACATTGGTTCCTTGGCTTCGATCTCGACCTCAAACCTAACTGATGAGCAAATTGCCCATATAGCTCAAGTTTTGACACCCTTGTTATCTCCCAGTGCCAACCAGTCAAACTGTGGCTACAGCCCTGCTATCCATGCTTCGCCCGCAGAAACATTTACCACGCCAGGCTTCGCCCCACAAAATAATAATAGTGTGGTGGGTAATACATCCAAAGGAAAACACGGATTTTCTCCACTAACCTCACCTGCGCTTGGTCCTCAATCCAATAGTAGCTACCATCAACTAAACCCAAGCCCATCCAAGAATAATGGCAATGGTGGTGGTTCAAATAGTGCAGCCGTAGCGGCGGCAGCAGCAGCGGCGGCGGCTGCTGCATCTATCAACAACGTTCCTTTTTCGGTTGCTTTGCAAAAAAGACACTCAGCGCATTGGCCCAACTCAATAACTGCTTCAGGGGGATATGGTAGTGGGTTTACAAAACCAATCGGAAGACCTGGCTACCATCACCACCATTCAGTGAACTTCAGGACAACCCCAAAGTTATCCAGTATTAATGAACAAGCTGCATCAAGTACATTTGAATTGACTGGTGGTGCGACGTCATCATCATCGTCTGTTTCTGCAGCCGCCGCCGCCGCCTCCTCCACAGCCAACCAACAAGTCTTTGACTTTTTAACTTCGAGCGCATCACTGCATGATTCATCGTCAACAAAATGCAACAGTGCAGAAGAGTTTAGTCTGGATCTACTTTCCGGGGCGCTATTGAGCCACAGTGGCGGTCCTTCTACTAACTCTAGCCCAATGTTTACGGCTATAAGTAACAGTAATAATGCCAGTTCAACTACCTTGCATCAACTAGCACACCAGCACCACCAGCAACTTATGGCTGGAGGAGTTCCATCTAATGTTAGTCGCGACATGCTTAGAACTGCCTCTGATCAATCCACAACGAAACAGCTTAGCAATAGTGGAGGCGGTGGCGGCGGTGTTAGCAATACCCAAAAAGGTTCACATCAACAGCATCATCACATGATTTCTGCAAACCCAGTGACCCCTGCATCTCTTCTCAACCTTCCATATTCAGCTCATGAATTGCCCTTGGACTCTATTACAAATTCTTCAGGAACCTCTGGAGCTGTCATTGTGCCGTCGAATATTGTCACAAATAGCGGTGGTGCCAGTACCAGTAATGGTGATGGTGCATTCAATGGGTTCAATTTTTTGGATTCTATTAATCGAAGCACGACTACCAGGCACTCTATATCAGCTGTTCAGTCGGAACCACCTGGAAAGCATATTATTGGTAACTCACCGCCTCTTCTTAATATTGATTCCCAAGCTGGTATAAACAGGAAGCGTGGTCGTCGGAAGTCATCAACCTCTGCCCATATTGATACCTCGATAATAGGATCTAGAGTCCGTGCTGATAATAATGATGGGGAGCCAAGTAGTAAACCTGGTGGAGGAAAAAGGTCAAGGAGATCAAGTAAAGCCAATGCATTATCAACTAAATCTCCCCGACCTCATATGACAATATACCCCAATATATTAAAATCTCCAGGATCAGGTCCGCAACCTTCACCACTTGGTCCAACTGCAATTGCGCCATCTCCTAGTGATTTCAAAACAGCACCGCCTTCATCTTCGAATGCACTTAAACCTATTACGCCCCGAGGACTTCAACCAAAACCAGCTACTACATTTCTTGGAGAACCTTCAATGTCGTCATCAGCCAACAGTGATGCTGGAAACAATAATACCGTAGTAGTTAATACTGCTGCTACTGGCCAACCTAATGATTCTGGTGCAGCAGCAGCAACTGGTGGTGGTGGTGGTGGTGGTGGTGGTGGCGGCACAGTTTCAACAACCCCATCTTTAACCCCCCAAGATCCAAACCATGTTATATCGAGATTGGCAACAAAATCAAATTATCAAAACATATTAGAAGGTAAAACTGATGAGTTGGGTTTGAACTATAAATTTGATTTGTTTTCGGGATTGGAGCAACGCAGAACATCACATAAACATGCCGAGCAAAAACGACGCGATTCTTTGAAACAAAGCTTTGAGCAGTTGAAAACTAAATTACCAGGACTTAATCCCAAATTGTTGTCGAAAATTTATTTGTTGAATCAAGCGATTTCGTATATTGATAAGCTTGAAAAGAAAAATTGTGAGCTGGAAAAGGAATGTGAAAAGTTGAAACAACAAAATGGTGGTGGTGGTGGTGGTGGTGATCGTGGTGATAAAAATAAGGAGGATGTGGTAGCACCAAAGTCGTTGGAGAGTAATAAAGAAGAAGAGAATGATGATGATGATGATGATGATGATGATGGTTTGCCTGAAAAGTTGAAAATGTCGTCGATTTCGGGGTTAGATAATTCATCTTCATCATCTGCGTCAGGATCTTTGACTTCGACTTCGGCTGCTTCTTCATCAGGATTGAATATTGCAGTTAGTTCTCCATAGATCCTTGATGTTGTTTTGTTTTGTGAGAAATTTACATATATTTGTGTTTGTTATTATATCACCACCGGTGTTCTTTTGAATCTTGTTTAATATTAATCTCTCTTGTTTATATTTGCAACCAAGTTTTATTTATTTGGGTACTGTTTTAACACAATAATGATGATGGTGTATTCTATTATGCTTGAAAGTAATTTGGGATCATGAAATGCAAGTATTATTGTTAGTTTTAGTTTATTGGCTGGTTCAAGTTTCAAAACCGGTTTATTTAGAGCCTAACCCTTTTTATTATGAGAGGATGTGATCAGAATTCACAACACCTCAGGCAAAAGGCCATGTTTCACAAAGCTTTTGGCCCAATCACCAGATATTTTATAAACAACTGCTGGGAACCCATTTTTCCCAAAGCCTTGTGAACTTTGGCCATATGGGCGATAATTTTTGAAGGGTGAAAGTTTACTAGTAAAACTGGACATCCATTTGGCTGCGATTACTCCTATAATCATTAGTCCCCAAAAGATACTCTTCAAAAATTATCGCCCATATGGATCGTGATTTTTGAAGTGAGAATGGTTATAGGGGAAATCCCAGCCAAATGTGCGACTCTATAGCCCTTCAAAAATAACTACTCATATCTTTTATTAATTATCAATTTTCTGTATCTTTTTAATTTTAGGGTTCTTTCCTTAGCCCCCACTTTTTGATATACTGTTACCATTGTTATTTTTCTTGTTGAGAGATTGTTTAATGATCGACATTTATGGAAAAGCGTGGGGTTAGGGTTTATATAGGAATAGATTCATGACAAATTGTGTTGGGCAATTTTCGAGAAAAACCCCTTTTCTCTCTTTCTCTCTCACGCTAACAATTGCTTTCCAAATTTCAATCATTTGTTTATTTAATTTTTATACACACATACATACAATGGACACTACTCTCACTAATACAGGTTTTACTAAATCTCTCAAGAATGAATTATGCCAATATTTTCATCGATTCAATGATAGGAGCACATTACTTGGTCTTATGCAAATATCTGAAGATTGGAGAATTGCGGTCAGTGATTATTTATTTGAAGTGATATGTATCCCTGCAAGACTCACCATTGTTCCTAGAAAGTTTGAACCCAATCAGTTTCTATATACTCGCCTGAGCAGCAACGATGATGATGATGATGATGATGATGATGATGATGATGTGTTGAGAAAGTATGGAGATGTGGTTAAGACTATGATTATCAACAATACCAAACATCTCACCAACAATGGAATACAACTACAAAGCTATCATAACCTCAAGACATTAACCGTGGTTTGTGGTGGGAATGAATTTGATGGTGTCGAGATATTCTTATCACTGAATCCACAGATACAAGACTTAGCCTTCCTTGATATCAGTAATCCAGGAAATATAGTCCAGATATTCCATACAAGCATATCCAGAACTTTAAGGCATCTGGCGATTTCGGTAAAAAACACTCCAATTCCAATAATCCAAATCCTTGACAATTTACAAGCACTTGAATCTCTCAGCCTCACAAAACTATTGGGCCTGAAAAACATACCAACCATAGACACCACCAGCAGCAACACATTAGTGCTTGGTTCTAGATCCAAGAAAGTGTATCCAAATATAAAGACATTTGAACTCACAATCTCAGACTGGAACACCATAACGGCAACTGATTTGCTTTACTACGACCAACTAACGATTAATCACACCAGGATATTATTCCCAAACCTAAATGCCCTCAAATACAATGTGAAAATCCATCCTCTACCATCATTAGGCCAAATCCCAACCGATACTATAGAATTTTATGATTCAATATTCGACAATATCCAGCCACACCCAGAGAAATTTGCTAACCTACAGAGTTTAACAGTCACATACATCACTCCAAACTGGATACCCACAATCGCAGAATATTGTCCCAAGCTCAAATCATTAATTATCGATAGTTTCATCATAGTAACTGACAAACATTTTGCAAAGAACATATCCCAGTCATTGCAGCTACTAAACACCTTCGAAAACGGGCTGGAAAATTTCATTGTTAAAAAACCTAGCAATCAACTTTTACCAAATGACGGAGACTTACTGCTATTACAACAATTATCTTCCATCTTAAACATCTCTGAAAGAACTTGTTATGATGATGATGATTATTGGCTTAATAACAAGAAAATATATCCCCAAGACATATTAACTACCACTATCTCCAATAATACTCCTCCACCACAATCCCTGAATTTGAAAAATTTAAATCTCTTGAATTTCCAATTTACTCCTCTTGTATTTTTGGTTATTCCTCAAATATTTCCACATCTTGAGGAGTTTAATTTCTCTCTGTCTTCGTTGGATGGAATTGACCAAGTAGTGACGACGACGACGACAGGTCAGGAGGGTGTTGTTAAAGTTGTTGAGTCTATTGAAAAATTAGGTATCGAATTTAGGTTTAGAATCTCCACCTCCTTCAACACCTCTTATCACAACCGTTATCACCACCACCACAACAACAACAATGATAATGATGATGATATCAACGATAATCCAGAGATTGTCAAGTTGGTTAAATTCTTCATGATGTTTCCTAATCTCAAACACATTACACTCAAGAACAAAGTAAATAGATCGACATATGTATCGGCATTGCGGAGTGTGCTGAGAAATGTATACTCTAGGAATATTGAATTGAGTTAGATTTTTCTTGCTCTCACCCACTCTCTGTTACTTTGCATGACCGTTTTCATAGTTTGGTCTTGAGCACATTTGAAAATATACAAACCTAACATACCACAACAGTCCTTTCAAAGCTAGCACTACTACTGGAAAGTGTAATATGTAATGCAATACTGTCTTTCAAATGATAAAAAGTGTGCTGATGCTTACTTTGCTAGTTAAAGCCATTTGGTAACAAAAATAGGAGTAATTTCTTCATTAAATACCTTGCAGCTATATCAGAGTAACCAGCTATAAAGTTGAGATTATATACATAATACCGCATTAAACAAAAGTCCTTGTAATTACATTGGGCTCGCTCATTGAGTATAATAGTTGGATCTAAAATACCCCCACTTCAAACTGGCCAAGCCTTTTCCCTTTCCATAAAGGAGTTCGGTTCGTGTCTTTGTTTTTTGATTGTCGCAAGAATTGAGATCTGGCTTGTTTTACGCATTCACAATACTAGCAGTAGCAGTAATAGGAGGGTTCTTTTGGTATTTTAGACCTTTTCTAAAAAGTCCATGATGAATTAAGCCAAATAATAGTCTTGGATGAGCTTTTAATCCTGTTTCAATTCATATTGGGTAGTTTGAAATAATATGCGATTTAAAATTATTGAAGACGCCAAAGGCATAATGCCCTGACAAAAGTCGACCCTTTTATATATTTTCAGAGGTTTTCACAACAGCTTGGATATTTTATTATTTTGGCTACACATGGAGTTTTGAATTAGAGCAATCGCTGGTAATTAACCAGTACATGATTAGATTGTATTTAATTGTTATTAAATGTTGTTGCAATTTATAGTTGAAATTCTGTTCATACTCTGTCGGTGTTACTATTTTAGAATCTAATGCATTTATTGTCATAACTAGAAAAATATTAAATTTGCATAAACAAATGGTTTTTGACAATTTATTTATATAAATATCAACAAATAAATTTAAAATGCAACACCATGGTCACAGTGTTTGGCCATGTTATATAATTATAACAATTAAATGGGTATATACAAAGAATAAAAAACTTGCAACCTGAAATCACATTTGATTTCTGTGCACTTTCTGTGCATGGTTCCAGAGTTCGGTTGTTCTTCTAGTCCCATTCAATTTCCATATTAGAATTGGACTTTTGATGCCAATACAATACTAGTTTTGGCACAAGACCATTTATCTTTTCTTACTTTTAAACAAAAAGGTCATTGGCCTTTTTAGGTTCAGAGCACTACTGGGGTGGGAGCTAGTAGCTCTGCCAGTTGGTTCTGGGGTCTCTCCCACCACCACCACTACCAGTGGGGGGGGGTTCATATCCTCAAGATTGCGCATGTTGCTGTTTGACCCACTGACATGGGCTGAGGGTGAGAGATAAAGGTGGTTTCTGGTGGGTTTCCAGCTTTTTCTGAGTACTTGTTTTAGTAATCATTTTAGTGTATTAAATAGAGGTAAAGGTAAATTTTTTGAGGCAATAGCAGATCCTTTTATACATTTTTGGAGTTTCTTACAATAACTCAGATAGTTGAACTTTTCAACTTCACATGGAGCTGCACCAATTGCGCTGCTTTTTCTCTCTGTGACTGTTGAGATTCCTAAGCTGTTCTCAAGTAGAATGTCTTGATTTTAAAAGTGTCTCTTTGTGGAATTCGGAGTTGATTCCTACTTACAAAAATACTCCCCACATTTGAGAGGTTGTGCAGGCAATTTTAATTCAGTTAAGCATCTCATCTGAAAATTCTTTAGTGACATTAAAAATAACCATAATGAATCACACTCTTTGGACATCCATAAATCCAAGCAAATAGCATTATTATAGCTGTAGAGGGAAAAGATAGAGAAAATATAAAATTGTATATATTTCATCACCTGTGCTGAGAATAAAGCTTATCCATCCAAGTGCTATATGGATCATAATTTTTGAAGGGTACCATTTGGTGGCCAACAATTATAGGGCAATCACAGCCAAACGTTAGAGCACAGTCTATTAGCAAAAGTTCACCCTTCAAAAATAGCTACCCATATGCCATTGATAATCCTAACTATGTTCCAAATAGGATGTATTATTGACCTCCCAGCGGTTTGGTGGAGGTAAATTTAGAGATGAGAATTAAGATGGGGGTAAAGTCAACCATGGAAGTGGGAGAAATTGGAGTCCTGGACTTTTAAGAAATTTGATTAATTCGCTCACATCTACTAATATTATGGCTGTTTTCGAACCAGAAATATAACACACTATCACTACCAGTCCAAGCACCTCTAAATATGTCTTCTAATCTTGATAATAGTCTTAACAATTTATCTAGTCATAAACAAAACACGTATAATGAGAACACTAATCAATTTTTTAATGAAACCAACATTGTCATTGCAACAAAATGAAAAATGAATTTTTAATCCTTGGAAGCTAGCAAGTGGTCCGTCATTAGAAAGTATCTGTATTCCGAGACAATGTAATTTCAAATAATACAATTAACTTGATACAGTATTTTACTTTATATAAATGTCCTGATTTTAGTTAGAATCAGATGTATAGTAGAAAGTAAGGGTGCTTAGGCTTTGATCTAGCTGCAGGCAATTTCATAAGCAATTCCTGCATAGCCACTTTTTACCTAAGGCTGCATGAAGTACCGCCACATATGTGTAGTTATTTTTGAAGGGCTATAGAGTCGCTCATTTGGCTGGGATTTCCCCTATAACCATTCTCACTTCAAAAATTATGATCCATATTCATATGCTTACCCTATTAAAAAGCACAAAAGATTATCCTATCCACAGAATATTTGATTTTAGTTCTCTAAAGTATATTTCCCTAGAGTATGGCCATCATACACAACCAGGTCATATTGAGTCTCACTTTTGATTCAATATAGAATAACTGCTATCTGAACGTACCAACACCTATTAATATATTTTCAGTCCAATCTAAAATCTTTTTCAATGTTCATCTTCTGAGAAAATGAGCAAGAGTGATAGCATGGATTTTAATAACATTAAAAATACGATTTAATAGATTTCTCGAATCATCATTATCATTATCATCGTATCGTTCAATTTATTTTTCTTTCCTATTTAAAAATCAAAATCTTTTTAATCATAACCCACTTTCTATATTGGCAAGTTATCCATTAAGAAGGGAACCAGTATGAATCCTCACACATTCCCCATAAACCATACATAACCCACATATTTTAGCGGGAGTCTTGGTGGCAATTGGCTAGTATACAAGGGAATATCCTAGTACCTTTTTAGAGGGGACTCTTTCAATATATATATCAAAAATCAATAACTTGTTATTAATCAGTCACGAAAAATCGATTCTTGTCTCTTTGGTACCAAATTTTACTCTATGCCTTAATTCTTCAATGCAGCTTGTATGTATGGTATGTTCAAAAAAAGCATGAAAGTAGCTGCTTGCATAAGTCATCACCACAGGCATGCTATTGAATAATACATACGCCCCTTATAAATACTTGTAATCAATGCCGACTTATTAAGTTGGCATTAAATTTTTTTCTCTATCTCTATCTCTATCCAAAGATTTATGCAAACCACCATTTCCTTGAATATTTGTTATTTTTGCATCAACACCCTCATCTATATATAAATATATATAAAGACAAAGCTATTAAAATACTCATAGTTCGAACCATTACATACTCCAAACACCATTCTAACATTAAATCTTCATCGTCAACAATATTAATCCAGTACTAACAATATAAAAAGAATGGCTGGAGATAATAAAACCAAAGGAGTTCCCAAGAAAAAAGTCGTCAAAGTAACTGCTAGCAAGCCACCAGAACCAAAGAAAGATGCTGAATTTTACGAAAAGTCAGTAAAAGACATTAAAAGTGTAGATGTGTTGGATGACAAGATCAAAAATGCTAAAACTCTTGAGGAAAAGGCCGGTTACGAAAAGGCTTTGAAAGAATTGAAAGATAAACAAGCTGCAGAAAGTAAGAAAAATAGTGTGTTAGGTGCTGAGGTAACTATTTAAATAACTAAATTTGAACAATCTGATGTGCGTCTTTCTAATAGTATTGTTATTATTTGGATTATACTAACCCAAATATGTAATTACAAAAACCAATTTATTGTTTGTGTAGGCGAAAATCCATAACATTGCATTTTTCTTTATTTTTGCTTGTGGCTGTATTATCATCGCTGCTTATTCTATGCTGTGCTATGTCCTTCGCGATATTCCCTATGATATGGCAAGTATCAAATATATATATATATATATATATACATATTTTCCTTATCTCCTTTGAATATTATATACTACAAGCAATATATCTAACACTAACCGACATGCTTATTAATTTTATGGATGTATGTGCGTGTATAGCCTACTTTATCTCTTATTTGCATCCAATATGCTTTTACTTTTGTCATTGTTCTGGGCTCATGGTACGCTTCATATATGAAAAATGACAAGAATCCATTTGCGGAATTGAAGGAAGAAAAAAATTATTCCAGAATGTGCAAAACCAGTGGGTTCTATTTAATGTAAGTTCAACCAACACCAGTTCTATGACCACTTGAATCTGCATATAAATAATTCAATTGACTAATTCTTGAACTTTTCTTGATGCTATTCAAAATCTATGTAGATGCGCTTTGAATATTATAAATGATCGTGTCCTATTTACTATCAGAACTGGCTGCTACTCTTACTTTTACGGAAGATATATGGATTATTATTATGTAGACAATTACCAAAAGCTTGCCTCTATAGTTCCTGCCCTAGGTTATACTGCTTTGGGAATTTCTATTTGTCTTTGCTTATTGTAAGTACTTTTCATCTATATCTCTGTGAATGTCTATGCTTGTGCTATGATACTAATGCATTTTATATAAA
>JANBPU010000184.1:0-31814 GCA_027575805.1 Mycoemilia scoparia | reverse complement strand
CGTCCGAGAGTAAGTTGCATTTGCCAGCACTATATTGGCTTTCATGTATATATAACCCTGGTTGCTATTGCATGTAATTATCTGATAATAACCCATCTCTACTTATATAATTGATGCAAATAGACACACGCCCAAGGATCAGATATTTATTCGTTCCATCGGTGAAAATGAAGCCAGGCAAAAAGCCAAAAAATAGATCTACATTCATGATCCTCATTTTGTTGAATTCCGTTAAATATATGCTTTTAATTATAAATACACAAGTTTTAAGTGTTTGAAACTAGCAAATGTAAATACAATTTTGACTTTAACCCTTTCTCTCTTTGAATGTACTTTCATATTTTATACTTTTTTCTTTGTTCTCTAGTTTAAAGCAAAAGTATGAATTTCAGATCATAACCACCCATAAGAGTAACCAAAACCCTTAATTATCTATAATCTCAAAAAGGATAAATTGGATGAACAAATAAGTACATAATTCACAAATCCCCTAAACAAAGACAAGGAGGTCATAAAATACTGGATGAATCCATTTGGTAGTGGCGGTAGTAGTAGTAGTAGCGGCTTTGGACAAAATGCTACTAACGAAAAAGAACAGGCAATCATAGCAATAGCCCAGTCTATGCTGGAGTTTTATATAACAGACAAATCCAAGCTTCCAAGCGTATATATATTCGGTGGGAGTTTATTTAGAGGAATGTGTAATTCGTTTCAAGGCGTAAGTAACTAATGTTCATATTTTATATCAAACATTATATGGCGCTGATTGATAAATATTGTTCAAAAACTGGCATTTATAGGTAAATAATCCAGAGCTGTTGATTTCAAATATTTTTCGTAATGAAAAGATGAAAGAATTTACTACGGATTACTTTAAGCTAGTTTGTGGGTACAACGAAGCCGATGTCTATGTGCGATTAGAGCTGGTCAACAACCTATTAAGGCAAGTTCAAAGATGTGTACAATTAAAAGCCATTGATGATTTGATGTGTTTTTATGGTTACGATTGTAAAGCTAACAAGCAAGGAAGGCTTGTAATATTAAAATTGACTTTATGAATGCATTATAATAGGTCAATCGATCGAGTTATTGACGACGATAAGGTTAGCAATGACTTTGCACCAATTCTGTCATCTCTACTGATGTTTTCTCTCAATGTCTTTTTAAAGGTAAGGCCTGTTAAACTTCTTTATTATATACGACATTTATTATGCCATGTCTAAATGCTTGTATTAATATAGTTCTTTTTTGGAGATAGGTTCCAAGGAACTGGGGTAAAAACGATCATGATCAAAGCTATGTTAATATGATGAGGAGGTTTGGAGCTTCAATCAATAAAAGAATGTGAGCCTATATACTCTTGACATATTGTTTACCAAACAAATGATCCAGGAATAGCTTTATAAGGCTTGTTATATTTTTTTTATGTTCTATAGCGTTTTACCTGAAGTCGGGCAACAATTTGTCCAAGAACCATTGTTTTATTGTCTATTTGTTCTATACGCTTCATTGGTTTGCATCGGTTTGGAAGTAAGACAACACTCCTACTATATATTATTGTTTAATACCTATTCCAGAGGCACACATATATATATACCTGTAATTATTTTTGGAGGATGAAAGTTTACTAGTAAAACTGGACATCCATTTGCTGTGAGTGCGCCTATAATCTTTGGCCACCAAAAGTCGCCCTTCAAAAATCATCACTCATACATTTATATTGCTAATCTTTAATCCTATTTATAGACGGCCAACTTTGCTATTGTAATGGGGTTAAGTAGTATTATCGATACCAAGAAACTAAGAGTAGATGGGGCACCGCTCAGTGTTCAAGTGTTCTATAACTATTGGCATGGAAGATTTTTATTGGCGAACTATGAGTTTGAGACCGTAAGTTCACAAGATTGTGTAGCTATAATATATGCATTATTTGTTCATCTTGGTGTTAAATACATCACACTCATTGGTACTTTTTATTTTATTATCATTTTAGGCACATAGCTTTTTGGTTCAAGCATTCGAAGCATGTGAAAAAGATAGTCCCAATAAGCGGTATGAAAGCATAACATTTAATGAGTTGTACTTTATTAGTTCTAAATGTGATGGTCATTGAATAATTATTCGCTAGTACATGCTAAAAGTAACAATGTGATTTTTGGTTATAATAGGGTTATATTAGAGTACTGTGTTGTAGCAAGGATGATTCGCGGAATACTTCCACAGTATGTCTTGCTAGAAAAATACAAGCTAGATGAAGAGTTTTGGCCACTAGTTCAGTATTTCAAGGAAGGTGATGCTTCGAGTTTTCACAAATATCTGGATGTTAATATGGAATATTATCGAAAGCTGGGCGTATATTTAATTCTGAAAGAGCGGTGCGATATTTTGATATATCGCAATCTAGCAAAACGAGTGTAAGCCCATTATTGACTGTATAGAATGTATATGTCAAGCATGATTTAATGGATCAACTAATATCTCCGACTTATTTTTTATTATCTAATTGATTAAATTCAACTCATCTGTGAACAACATAGCTGGCTACTTGGCGAAGATCGACAGAGGTTATCAATCACACAGTTTTATATGGCTTGTAAAATGATTAATAGTGAAGATCCAGACATGACATTAGAAAAGGTCATTTCAATATTAACATCTCTAGTCAAGCAGGTATGGTATATTGTGCCAGCTATTGTACTACTGTTTTTGACAGCTTCCTTACTTGACCATCTTAATTAAGGCATTTATCTTGCTAATTCCGATGTTATTTTATTGTTTTTCTAGAGATTTATTATTGGCATCGTTTACCCAAGGGAGGAACCATATGTCCTACTTTCTGGAAACCCGTTCTTACCACTCACAAGCACCAAAGTTCCTGCTGACTTTAATGATATCAGTATTCGTGACCGCGATAAAGCTCCAGATGATAGTTAATAGTGAAAGATAAATAAATAGATCGTGCCAGGAATCTACTTTACCTGTATAGCGCTCTTTCTCAATCTCAGATTCGTTTTAAAGAAAAAAAGTACCGTAATGCTTAGTTCTCTTCCTTTCATTCTCCGCTGTACACACACAGGATCTCTGTTCTTTTATTTGAATAACGTAATTACTGTCTTTAATATTCTATGTGACCATGAGAAGTAGTTGTGTTTTTTTTGTTTAAAGAAGTTTGTGAGTGATGAAAAGCGAAATGGGTGAGTTTTCAAACGTGGAGGTTTATTATACATATATGACTATAGTAAACTTGGGATGTCTTTACTGATCACTGTTATGATCACGATGCTTACTGCCTTGGGAGAAAGAAAAAATTGTGAAATGAAATTTGAAATAACCAGTATAATACAATAACAGCTTCTTTGTTGCTCCAAATTGAAATCAGGTGGTGGCAATGTTCTGGGGTCGATCTCTGGCTTCATGTATTTGCATTATATATTTGTACATTAGGATGAAAGCAAAATAAACGTGAAACTATTTCTGTGAAAAGCCCCACAATTCATATTTGAATTTCAAAGGTGATTCCTGGTTACTGTCTGATCAAGATTGTGATTCCTGTTGGCTGATCAATAACCAAAAGTTTGGGTGTTTGGTGTATATGCTACTAGTGCATATTACCTATGCATTTAAGCCAGTTGTACATGCACTTCAAAGGAGTTAATACGCGCCACAAGTATATGTATTATGATGCATAATGCCAACCAAATAACATCTTGGAATTTTTTGGTTTTTAAATGAACATGGGTTTTTTCAGCAATCAATTTTAAAATAAGTGAAAACAAAGGTTTTAAAGCATTAGGCTTATATATATGGGTAATAATTTTTGAAGGATGAATTTTGGTGACCAATGATTATAGGCGCAATCACAGCCGAATGGATGTCCAGTTTTACTAGTAAACTTTCACCCTTCAAAAATTATGATCCATACACTATGATTAGCTTTAAACTGTTTTTTCTTAATTTGAATGGAGTTGAATATGTTTCTTGAATTGAACAAAGAAAGCAAAAAATGTCATAGCAATACCAATGTTTTTATTTTTTTTCGCAGTATCCAAATTTTCTTTTAGATGTCAATAGTTATCCACGTAGTTGTCAACAATATTATGTTCAATGGAATTCAAAAAAATAATGCCTATTGCATTGCAAGATACAAACATTGGGCTAAAAGCACAGGTTTGTTAAGTGCAGTGCTGCAGGTATATATTAAAAAGAAATGGAGCTTGGTTGTGACAAGAGGTCGTACAATTTCATTTTTTATAAATCAATCTACATTTTCTTTACAACTTTTATCATCTCTTATAAATTTATTTGATTTGGAAATATAGATAGCTAAAATATGATGGTAGTAAGTATCTTTATCAAAATAGCCTATGATTCACTTATAATTTATATGATATTGAATGTTTGAAATGGAATAATAAGAACGACAATTTGCTAAACGCAAGTCTGTAGGATATGGAAATAGCTCTGGTAGGCTGCATCTTCTAGGAGTCGCTGCTCTTGTCCTTGCACTGGGGTCATCATCAGTTCAATGTAGAATGGCTGCCTTTGAAGAAAACTTGGTGCAAAATAGGGTTGGGTCTTTAAATAAGCGTGAGCCATTTTTCGACTTCTGGCCATTTGGGTCTTCTGACGATAAATCGTCATCAACTCCAACTCCAACACCGACCGCCACCCATACAGAGGTCGGTTTTATTGATGCGATTCAGTCAGATGTAGTTAATATTTGGGACTTGTTTACTGGTTCAGACGATGATAAAAAAGAAAAAGATGAGGATGAGGATGAAGATAAAAAAAGTGCCCATCCCAGCCATGCAGCTAAAAGCAGCTATAGCGAAAGTTTGTTTGGAAATCTGTGGGACGTCTTTGATAAAGATAAGGTTAAGGAAAAGAAAAAGGAAGACGATAGCTTCGACTTTTTTGGTATCTTGAAGAGTGGTGCTGCCAATACTTTTGATATGTTGAGCTCGCTCATAAAGGATCCAGCTTGTGATCCTAAAGTCAATGCCACACAGTGGATTTATGACGATCCACAGATGGAGGATTTCCTCCTATATGCTCAGTAAGTGTAAAGAATAAGCATCTTGGTGCTATTTTCACGATATAGGAGGCTCATGCTTGAATCTATTTACAATTGCCCTTTTTTTAGCTATGCAGCAGCAGCATATCAAGGCGGCGATGTTATCAAGAACTGGACCTGTAACCACTGCCTGCTCCCAGTTATAAAACACACAACTGTTCATACACAATGGAACGAATTCATTCCACCATCCCAAGGATTCGTTGCAACCAACGATCTTCGTAAAGAAATCATCATTGCAGCCAAGGGAACAGAAAATATATTCCAGATGGTTATGGATACCGAAGCAATCATGCAGATGATCTTTAGAAAGGTCTTTGGCAGTAAGGGAGAGGTTCATACTGGCTTTGGCCGAGGCTATGAATCCAGCAAACCTTATATTTACAGTGTGCTTCCTGGTCTATTGGAAAAGTATCCGGACTATTCGGTTGTACTAACTGGCCATTCCCTTGGTGGTGCAATTGCTGCTCTCGGCGCTCGCGAACTATTTACCGTATACCCAGGGATCCGTGATAAACTTAGATTGTACACATATGGTGAACCTCGTCTCGGTGATAAAGATTTCGCCACTGATTTCAATAGAATGCAAATTCCCTCACACCGTATTGTTCATAACCAAGATGTTGTTCCCCACTACCATGTCCAGGCATTGGGATATGTGCACCACGATAGGGAATACTGGATGGTTAGAAATACTACCCAAGGTGGGATCCCTGGTAAGGCTATTGCGCTAAAGGAATGCACGCTTCATGGCCCTGAAACCAACTTTACTGCTGTCGAAGATCCTAATTGTGCAATCCAACTGAACTTTGGTTCGCGTACTATTCAAGACCACTTTATCTTGAACTATATATATGCCATTAAAGAGCTTTATTATCACAGGAAGCATGATAGAAAGTAGGGCTTTAGGTTGATTCCTGGATTACTAGGCAGGAATTAGTGAAACTCCAGCAAAAATGAATTGCTGCATATGGCCTGATTTTGCAGGAAGTGTTGGTCAAGGTACCATTTGGTTCCCTTTTGATAGAGAGAGCCTGGTAAATATGCCCCAGAAATTAATTTATATGTTTGTCATTAATAAAGATGCAATAATTTTATTAATAATAATTTATAATACTACATAAACTCTTTTGTTACTCCAAATAAAGCTGCAATACCCATGATCAAAAGTGGATCTTGACTTTACATATCAGTATACTATCATGAACTAGACAAATAGGCAGAAAGGCTTTTCAAACATCCTCAGCCGGCCATTAGATCCTTAGATATAAATGTATTCCAAGACACTGCCAAATCTTGGTTTATTATTCCTTTTGGACAACAAATATCTAGAAGAATCGATCTTTAAATCTCTAGCTATTCTTGCGTGGCTTCTATAAACCTAAAATAACGGCACATTTATGCATTCTGGAAGATTCGATGTGCGCCACCTGAATATGCACTACATTCCAGTATATAATCTCTACTGAATTGTTGGCCTTCCTTTGGAATTAATACGAGTTTGAAAACAAAACACTGATTATTCTAAACTTATTGATGGGATTTGATGTGTAAAAGTTTGATATTGTTTTACATATATACAATGTATTTTTCTTGAAATGAGTTTTGCGTGGTTCTAGAATTAAAGATAACAATTAGAGTCTCGTTAAGGTCAACAATCTTTCATTACTTGATGTTATATTAAGTGATACATAATTAGGGTATTTAACTCTCTGTGTGTGTGCCGCATGGTGTCATTTAATTTTTGAAATGTCTATATAGAGTAAAGCTTAGTAATTTATATTTTATCAAATTCAGACTTTCCTTTTCGCTGCCACCTTTAGCATATATGTCTATTTTATACGGCACTTCTTAATAAGTGGTTATATACATAAGCCTCAATAACACACGTGCATCTTTGAAAGATTAAAAGTAGACAAAAAGAGAGCAGTTACATTACTTGACCGGGCTAAATTAATACCCCGCATGGCTTTTGTTTTGTAGATCTAAGAAAGTGTATATATAAAAAAGAGCTGTAGCAACCTTACCAGAGAAAAAAATAGTCGACTTTGTTTTATACCATCGATAAAAACCACCAAGTTTTCTCTGCTTGTCTTTTTGAGTTTTTAGTATAAATATACTGCTGGTTAAACAAAAGAGAGAGAAGGAAATCATAATAGAGTATAATGAAGTTGGTAAGTAATTTGAAAGCTAGCTCAAAATAAACACCTAGTTAGTGTAATACTAAATTCTATGTAATGCCTCTAAATCAACATGTTTTGGCTGAATAGGGATTTAAAGGAAAAGGAAATGAGTACGGAAGACTTTATATAATAAGTATGCTCACTGTTGCCCTTATTCTTGGGTTAGCAGTGCAATGTATAGAAATCCTGGAAGAGGGCTTGGATTATGATATGGCTGGCCCCAGAAATGTACCCAGAGATGAACCACTGAACAAGAGAGCACCTTTACTTGATTTCTTGCCGTTCAAGTTGTTTAGAGATAAACTGGAAACTAGAGCTGCTCCTACTTCCACATCAACACTGACATCAGCATCAGCTCCAAATCCATCACCTACTGCCACGCCAAAACAATCTCTGTTTGAAAAAATTTCAAGGATAAAGCCAAGTCAAAGACACAAACTTTTAAATTTACTCCCATTCAAATGGTATAAGAATGAACCTGAGCCAGTTACTCCTTCTAATACCTCTACAGCGACATCTACCCCCACACCTTCGCCTCCAACTGACACAGAAAAGCTATCCCTATTGGGAAAACTACTAGGAAAGTCTCCAAAGCAAAAACACAAACATCTCAACTTCTGGCCATTCAATTTAAAAAACAGCAGCTCTAAACCTCCTCTGGTACCTATTAGCACTAAAAAATTATCACTATGGGACAGGCTCTGGGGAAAAACACCAACTCCTATTCCAGAATCATCTCCCACACACGCACCATCGCCAACATACACAGAAATTGTCTTTGCTGATGCACTTAAATCCGATTTTATTAATGTGTGGGATTTATTTGTTGGTCCAGAAGAAAACATAAAAGGACTATATGGCGTAGAAGACGAGAAAGAGCTCGAATCCGAAGGTGTAAATGAAAATATAATTAAAGAAGAAAAACCACTTCATCCCAGTTTAGAAGTTCCTTCGAATGGTAACGAAGACTTGAGTATAAATCTGTGGGATATTTTTGATAAACAGAAGGTCGAGGAAAAAGAAGAAAAGGATAATAGCTTCGACTTTTTTGGTATATTGAGAAGTGGTGCTGCCAATACTTTTGACATCTTGGAGACGTTGATCAAACCTATACCTACTGATCCAAAAATTAATGAGACTGAATGGATTTATGACGATCCACAGATGGAGGATTTCCTCCTATATGCTCAGTAAGTGTAATGAATAAACATCTTGGCACTATTTTCACGATACACGAGTCTCTTACCTGAATCTATTTACAATTGCCCTTTTTTAGCTATGCAGCAGCAGCATATCAAGATGGCGATGTTATCAAGAACTGGACCTGTAACCACTGCCTGCTCCCAGTTATAAAACACACAACTGTTCATACACAATGGAACGAATTCATTCCACCATCCCAAGGATTCGTTGCAACCAACGACCTTCGTAAAGAAATCATCATTGCAGCCAAGGGAACAGAAAATATATTCCAGATGATTATGGATACCGAAGCAATCATGCAGATGATCTTCAGAA
Organism: Mycoemilia scoparia; assembly: GCA_027575805.1. Classification (NCBI taxonomy): domain Eukaryota; kingdom Fungi; phylum Kickxellomycota; class Kickxellomycetes; order Kickxellales; family Kickxellaceae; genus Mycoemilia; species Mycoemilia scoparia. Next base: position 23,039 of record JANBPU010000184.1, on the reverse strand, counting down.
AAGTCTTTGGTAGTGAAGGAAAAGCACATATTGGCTATGGTCGAGGCTATGCTTCTAGTAAACCCCACATTTACCGCGTTCTCCCCAGCTTAATTGAAAAATACCCTGAGTATTCTGTTGTATTGACCGGACACTCACTAGGTGGTGCTATCACTGCTCTTTGTACCCGTGAACTTTTTACTGTGTTCCCCGAAATTCGTGGCCGACTAAAGCTATACACATACGGCGAGCCCCGTGTTGGTGACTTTGACTTTGCCACCGACTTTAATCGAATGGGGATAGCCGCACATCGTCTGGTTAACAATGCAGACATTGTTCCACATTATTCTCCACAAGCATTGGGATATGTGCACCACGATCAAGAATTTTGGATGGTCAGAAACACTACACTGGGTGGAGTTCCTGATAAACCTATAGTTATGAGAGAATGTCACGTTAATGGACCAGAAGTTAATTTTACTGCATCTGAAGATCCAAACTGTGCAATTCAATTGAACTTTGGTTCGCGGAGTCTTCAAGAGCATTTCATTTTGAATTATATTTATTCCATCAAAGACACTTATTACCATAGGAAGCATAATAACAGTCATATTGATAGTTGAGTATTTAAGGCTCAAGGCTAGGTATTGAAATTTCTATCCCCTCCCCCTTTTCAACTTCCTTTTAGTTACAATTAACATTAATATAGCCACAAATTTTGTATTGAACAAATTCATTGATGAACGAATTTTTTGTACATAATCTTTTGATAAGTGTTGGAACAATATATGGATAGTAATTTTTGAAGGGTAAATTTTGGTGACCAATGATTATAGGGACAATCACAGCCAAATGGATGTCCGGCTTTACTAGTAAATATTTACACTTCAAAAATAATTGCCCATATACATTTAACATCCACCAGAACTTTTTCAATCATTAAAAATTGCTATTCAAATTTATCGTGTATTTTCTAGGATCCACCCACAGCCATTGTGTATGGCTAATCTGTAGTGAAATTCGACTAGATACAAAATCCAACACCTCAATGGCTTGATCTGATCAAGCTTTCTTTGATCCTGCTATGCCAAGCTTTGAATAATCATAGAACCACACTATAAGGGATGCCTCACTTTTAATGGTGATAGAAGATTGGATATTTTTCAACCTTGACTTTTAAATTTTATGTTAGCCGTTCTATCACTATATTTATTATTACCTTGAATTTCGAACTGACAAATAAAATGTCTCTGTTGAGTGGAGGCCCTTTTTGTCAAAAGCTGATGACTAATTTAAATGGTCAAGCTTTGAATCAACTGATTTCAAAAACCCAATATGCGTTTGCAACCACAGCAGCGGCAACCACAAAACCAAGCACAATGATGGTATCCTGCCAACATAACCTTTTCAGACAGGGTAGTGGTAATATTCGTAGTATTAGTACAAGTATAAAATCAACCAAGAGTATTGGCAAATACTTTTTTAACTCTATATCAAGCCAAAGTAGAGAAGGAAGGGGATATCAGCCTGTGCTTTTCAAATCCAATTGCTTTTATTCAACACTGATGCCAAAAGACAATAGTACGACCCTGCAAACCTCAAAAAGACTATTTAAAAAATACCTAAACTCAAAATCCATATTTAACAATACCAACCACAGCCAGAGTAGCAGTGGATCAAAAAGGAACTATGGACATTGGGATAGATGGGACAGACATAACAAATACCAGCAACAACGCCGTAGCTTCTTTTCATTCCTAGATAACCTATCCCCAAACACCGTAATCTACGGAATAATCGGCACCAATGTCTTGGTATTTATCGGCTGGAAATTCGCTATCGGCAAAGTCCAATCCTTCAAAGATACTCGAATGATAGCCTGGATGAACCGAAATTTTTCATCTTCAGTCAGCAATTTCATGTCTGGACGAGTATGGACCACCCTTACTGCTGCATTCAGTCACATTGACATGATGCACCTCCTAGTAAACATGATGGTACTTCACAGTTTCGGTGCATCCATAATTTCCGTACTAGGGCCAAGGAGGTTTTTGGGATTCTATATGGGATCTTCGATTGTAGCTTCGTTGGGATCACTGGTTTATCATGGAATTATTGCGCAACGAATATTCAAGACCCCTACTGAACGTTTATCGCAATTGAGATCTCAATCGGTTGGTGCGTCTGGTGCTATTACTAGTATGACGGTATTGTTTGCATGTATGAATCCCAAGGCTACGTTTTTGATATTCTTTGTGGTGCCGATGCCAGCTTGGGCGGCAGTAGTTGGATTTGTGGGATTCGACTTGTATAGATCGGCTACTAGTTCCAATAGTAGAATTGATAACGCCGGACATCTTGGAGGTGCTGCTGCTGGGCTAGCATATTATTGGTATAAGATTAGACCACTAATTCGTCGTTTCTAGACTATATTTAGATAGATTTATGTGTTAACAATAATGGAAAATTGGGAATTCACTGTCTAATATTGGGTTTGTATTGTTTCATTATTAAGTGGGGTTGATAAAATACTTGGGTTCTGTATAGAGCCACTTTATTGTAAGATATAAAATTATTAGTTAGATTTGTAATCATAGTTGTAGTAGTTGGATAGCTAGAAACCTGAATTCAGAATCTTTGGGATTATTGCGGAGGCTTGCTTTTTGACCAATTTAGGATAAATTGAAATTATCATCCACCTTTAAAACATCTAGTACCGATATAGATTTATACCTTACAAGTTGCTTTATCAGAAGTTAAAGCCATTTTTGTGTCTTGTGGGAACCAGTATTATATCATAAATTTGAGCTTTCAATGGTTATGTGAGTGAGAGTGAGAGTGAGAGTCATGATACCAATCATCAATTCTACCTTGAGACATTTGCAATATTTTAGGGGAATGAAGTTTGAATTTTTATCTAAAGAGTCTTTCCAAGTGACCCTTGGCCAATCACACATCTTGAGATATCCGAAACCACACATTCATGTTTATAAAAAAAGCCATAAACAACACTGTTACTGCCATTTGGCCTAAGGCAAGGCAAGGCAAGGTAAGGTAAGCCAAGAATCTGACACAATACTAAAAAACAATTCTAATATAAATTCGTTGTCTTGGGTTCACTAATTTTTCGGGCCGGTACTGCTACTGTCTTTTTTCTTTATTTCGCTTGTTCTCCTATTAAACTATATTGGATTGTGCATAGTATTGCCAAAAGTACATTATATTCGTTACATTTTCATTTCTTGTTCATTTAACCATCTCTCTTGACATTATAATTTCAAATGAAATCACAATTTCGAGTGCATTACAGAACAAAAACATAGACTGACACAGCGGCAGCAGCAACAGCAGCAGATAATTGTACAAAATACGACTCTGTCCTAACCATATACATTTTGTCCTAATAACAAAGTTTGTGTATGCAGTCATCGGGGAAATATACATTCAAATTTTGTCTATTGCATTGCCAAGTTGACAAAGGAGAGGAATTTCACAAACAGAGTAGTATTGATATACCAGTCAAACAACATGACTGTCGATGAAGCATCTATGATAAGCGGAACCAGCAGTACAAATGGTAATAATAAAAGTGATACTAGAGAAAGCAATGCCAATGTCAGAGTTCATCATCAACGGCAAGTCTCCGAAACTCAAGAACCGTTGGCTAGCAAAGCCTCTAGCGATACAAACGACCACGACCACGAAGATGAAGACCGAGTCAATAAACGTCGTCAAAAAATACTGAGTCAAATAATGTCAGACATAGGATTCGGCAAATACCAGAAAAGAATTCTCATATTATGTGGGCTAGGTTGGTTAGCTGACAATATGTGGATGCAAGGAGTCATTAGCATCTTACCTCGAGTCCAACGACATTTCAGCATATCCAATTCCTATATCGGCGTCCTGATGAGTTCAATGTTTATTGGTTTGATGTGTGGGGCTTTGTTCTGGGGACCTTTATCTGACAGATTAGGTCGAAAATTCTCATTCAAATGTACCCTAGTAATATCATCAGCATTTGGCTTGATTTCGAGTTTGAGCCCAAGTTTTTCGTTCTTGTGTTTTGGTGTTTTTGGAATTGGCTTCGGGGTTGGTGGAAATATGCCGGTTGACGGCGCATTGTTTCTGGAATTCATTCCCAAGGAAAAACAGAATCTATTGACGTTTTTGAGCTGTTTCTTTTCGGTTGGGTCGATTGTATCGGCAGGGATTGCTTGGGGAATTTTGCCACGCTATAGTTGTCCAGATATTGTCAGTGCCAGCGATGACGAATGTGACGTGTCTAGCCAAAATCGTGGTTGGAGATATTTGTTGATCACTTTGGGATGTATCAATCTTTTGATGGTTTTGTTGAGATTCAAGTTGGTTGATTTATACGAAACTCCAAGATTCCTTGTACAGAATAAGAGACAGAATGATGCAGTGATTGTGTTACGGAAGATTGTGCGCTATAATGAGACTTCGAATGGGGTTGTTATCAATAATGATTTGTTCCATCGCAGGGCTAATACTGATCATTCTGATCTTGAGTTGGGTAATACTGGAGGGCCACAGATTGCCGTTGTACCAGATGAAGTTGTTAGTCCGAGCAGTGAAAGTAGTGGTAGTGATCAGGGATGGTTAGATGATGTTGATAGGGACCGTAGTAACCAAACCAAGAGACAGAAAATAAAATACATTTTAGGGGCGATAAGGAGTATTGATTTGAGGTCGATAACATTGTCAGGAAGTGTTGGCTTTATCAAGCAAAAGTTTTTCGATGGCATACAACGGTTAGAACCATTATTCAGTCCAAACTTATTCTTAACCACTATCTTGGTATGGGCTATATGGGCTCTGGTTTCTCTTGGATTCACAATGTTTAATGCGTTTCTACCAAAGATTCTCGAGCTTCATGGAAATAACGGCTCAAGTAAAGCCGATTCTTCTGGGCCCATGAATACATCTGAGGTATATCGTGATGCTATGATCTACGCTGCCAGTGGGCTGCCAGGGTCGATTATTGGAACTTGGCTAGTTGATACTTTTTTGGGCAGGAAATATTCCATGGTACTATCAACATTTGCTTCTTCTGGCTTTTTGTTTGTTTTTTCGAAAGCCAGCTCAAGTGTTGCTATAATGATTTCGTCTTCAGCATTTGGCCTAGTGTCAGCTCTGATGTATGCTGTCATCTATGCCTATACTCCTGAAGTCTTTCATGCTGGAGTCCGTGGAACGGGGTGTGGTGTGGCATCTGCGCTTAGTCGCATTGCTGGAATCATTGCCCCGCTTATAACTGGACCAATGGTTGAGTGGAGTCTTAATGGTACATTATACACTAGCATGGGAATTCTTGGAGTTTCGGGAATTTGTATGCTGCTATTACCAATCGAAACCAAAGGAAGAGCTGCTTGAGTGTACTCACGATACATTTATTATTTATACATATATATAATAACTATTGGTTTGTGGTTTAATAGGACTAATAAACGTCATTTTTATCGATTATTTACAGTTGTATATAAGCAAAATGATAATGAAAGGCCAGATTAGGTCTTTTAATAAGGAAGAGTTTACTCTAAAAGTGTACCAGAATAATCTCACCAATACCAGCTTAAAATGTATGGTTTATAGAATAAATTTGCTAGAGGCATAAGCGTGCCATTTGGTCCAGTTTTGGTAAAGAGCCTGCCATATAGTAGGAACTAAAGAGGAACGAATATTGTGTTTTAATCTTGTTTTTTCAAAAACACTAAATGTTTACCCATAATTTTGTTCAAAGTCAAAATAAATAAGTATCACCAAAAATTTATTTCAAAAGATAATAAGCAATATATTTATACAAATACTTTAATACTTTGTACTTTTCCTTTAAGCCAACTACCAAACACGTATTGCTTAAGGAGATATATATATTTAGAAAGAGATCGAAGTTGGAGGGAAAGCGAAGGTATCAAAACAACTTAGTCAACAATACCTCAAAAATCCAAATAAACAAATAAAAAATGACATCGTCAGAAGTATTTTTATACAACCTGACTCTACAACCCTACACTGTAATAAATGCAGCAGTCCTAGGGCATTTTACTGGCAAGCCTAAGTGCCAAGAAATAGCCATCAGTCGACACACAGTACTTGAACTATGGACCATAAACCCAAATACTCAAAAGCTCAAACAACTATGTAGCCAAGAAGTATTTGGCAAGATCCGGACAATTATTCCCTTCCGTTTAACTGGGGGTACCAAAGACCACCTGATAATTGGTACTGATGCTGGAACCATCACTGTGCTAGACTATAATGTCCAGACAAACAGATTTGAAGTATCTCAGCAACAAGAATTTGGTAGAACTGGTCTACGAAGATTCATTCCTGGTCAGTATCTAGCTACTGATCCCAAGGGTAGATCCGCAATGATTGCTGGTGTTGAGAAACAAAAGTTTGTTTACATATTTAACCGCGATTCCAACACCAATCTCGTCATGTCGTCTCCACTGGAAGCACATAAGGGTGCGTCGTTTTGTTTTGATTGTGTTGGTGTAGATGTTGGATATGAGAATCCAGTATTTGCAACGATTGAACAGTCATATCCTACTGATATGGACTCAATTGAAATTGAAGATAAACTGTTGGTGTTTTATGAATTGGATTTGGGGCTTAACCATGTAGTCAGGAAATGGACTGACCCAGTACACCCTACAGCTAATAAATTAATTAGTATACCTGGAGGCGGAGGAAGTGATGGTCCTGGCGGTGTTTTGGTTTGCGCTGAAGGCTTGATTACTTATAAAAATGAAGGTCATGATGATCTTACAGTTGCTATTCCTCGCCGTGTAAATCCCCTTGAAAACTCTGCACGAAGCAGTACTGTCGATCGTGGCCTTTTGATAGTAGCTAGTGCTGTTCACCGAATGAAGAATGCATTCTTTATTCTGTTGCAAAATGAAGACGGAGATCTCTACAAAGTCACTATTGAGCATGTTGATGGAGTCATAACTGAACTCAAGATCAAATACTTTGACACAATTCCAACCTCAGCATCGCTGTGTATCCTGAGAAGTGGATTCCTATTTTCAGCATCAGAGTTTGGTCACCACAATTTTTATCAATTCGAAAATCTGGGCGATGAGACTGAAACTCAAGAATATACCAGTAAAAATTATGAGGACGAAAACATCACATATTTCCAACCTCACGAACTTTCTTGCCTAGCCCTAATTGATGTCATTGAAAGCACTAACCCGATTATTGAATCAAAGGTATTGAATCTTGCTGAAGAAGAGACTCCACAAATATATTCTCTATGTGGACGTGGCGCACAATCTGCATTGAAGATTCTCAGACATGGGTTGGAAGTATCTGAACTAGCTGCCTCCGAATTGCCAGGCAATCCACGAGCTGTATGGACTGTCAAGGGAAACTCACCATCATCATCATCTCAAGAAGAAAACACATATATTGTTGTTTCTTTCTTGGATGCAACTTTAGTTCTCTTGGTTGGTGGTGAAGAGGTTGAAGAGGTAACTGATAGTGGCCTGATTACTGATACTCCAACAATTTGTGTCCACGAATTGGGTGATGACTCGATAGTCCAGATCATGGCATCATCGGTCAGACATATCAAGAGGGATGGTAGAATCAATGAATGGAAGCCACCCCAGAACAGAGAAATTGTGGCTGCCTGTGCCAATCGGATGCAGATAGTCGTGGCTCTTAATAGAGGCGAGCTTATATACTTTGAACTGGACCCATCAGTTGATGCTCTTAGAGAATGGGGAGAAAGGGCACGTACTGGAAGTGAAGTATCTTCGTTGGCTATAATGGATGTACCTGTAGGTAGACTTAGAGCACCATTTGTAGCAGTTGGCGGACAAGATCAAACAGTCAGAATTCTTTCATTGCAGCCAGAATCATGTCTTCAGCCACAGGGAATGCAAGCATTGACAGATCTTCCCGAATCTCTTGTCTTGGTTGAAATGGGCTCAGCTATCTCTAACACCAGCAAACATGGTAGTGGTGCTACTGATGATGATAGTGATGAAGTTGGTGATAATTCTTCAGCAACGACTTTATACTTATATATTGGCTTGCATAATGGTCTACTACAGCGCTCGATAGTTGACAACATAACTGGTGTTTTGTCAGACACTAGAACCAGATTCCTTGGAACAAAACCAGTAAAACTATTCCAAACAACTGTACACAATCAGCAACAGAAAGGAGTTCTTGCCCTATCATCACGCCCATGGTTGAGCCACATGTTCCGTAGTCGCAATCGATTGATTCCATTATCATATGACTATCTCGACTATGCTGCTAGCTTTTCATCTGATCAATGCCCCGAAGGGCTGGTAGCAATATCTGAAAACACCCTTAGAGTGTTGACTATTGATAATGTAGATGTATCACTCAACCAAGCATCAATTCCATTGAGACACACACCACGCCGAATTGCCTTGAATGAAGATACCAAGAACTTTGTGATAATCGAAACTGATCATGCAACATTTAGCCAGCATGATCTCAAAGAAAAGCTGATCAAGGACGTGGGCGTTTCAGAAGAAGACGCTGAGCAATGCATATTACCGCCTGAACAGTTTGGTCATGTTAGAGCCCAGTCTGGCCAATGGGCTAGTTGTATTCGAGTACTCAACCCATTTACTGGTGAATCGACTCAGATTATTGATTTGGAAGAAAACGAAGCTGCGTTTAGCTTAGATATAATTACACTGTCAACACCATACTCCGAAGATGTTGAAAACCAAGAATCAGAAGAAAATAATGCTGCCAATGGTCATAGTGGCAATGAAAAAGCGATGGATGTTGATGGTCAAGATAAAATTGCATCATATGTTGTTGTAGGAACTGGACGTAATGTTACTTTGAAACCACGAACTTGTACAGAAGCTTATATCCATATCTACAGGTGGGTTAAAGCACAGAAGGCTGAGCCCAGTGCTGATGAAGAAGCAGAGGAAGAGAGTAGTTCGGAAGTATATGAACTTGAACTGGTCCACAAAACTCAGATTGAACAGATCCCTCAAGCCATAGTATCATTTAATGGTCATCTGATGGTTGGATTTGGCCAAACCATTAGAGTCTACCAAATGGGCCGCAAAAAGTTGCTACGCAAAGCCCAAGCCCAAATACCCGAGGTCACCCAAATAGTTTCGCTCAAAATATCATCATCATCGGGTGACAGGATTATGATATCTGATGTCAAAGGTTCAGTTTTCTATGCCACATATCGACCCGCATCAACCACCCAGAAAATCCATGTATTTGCTGATGACCCAATTCCTCGTCACATTACAAGCTCAGTTCAACTTGACAATGATACCATTGCTGTTGGTGATAAGTTTGGCAATTTCTCAATACTCAGACTTCCAGAGCTTGTCAGCAAAGAATTAGCAAACGACATTACCGGGAACAGAGTACTTCATGCCAAGCCCAAACTTAATGGAACTGCATTCAAGTTGCAAGATTCTGTCAATTTCCATGTCGGGGATATTATAACCAGTATGCATAAAGTCAGTTTAGCTGCTAGTGGCCGTGATGTCATATTGTTTACTACATTGTTGGGTTCTATCCAGGTTGCTATTCCATTTGTTTCGAAAACTGATGTGGAGTTTTTCCAGACTTTGGAAATGCATCTACGTGGCATTGAAAACATTTCTGTTTGTGGAAGAGACCATCAGGCATTTAGATCTATCTATGGGCCTATCAAGAGATGTGTTGATGGAAATTTGTGTGAGCAGTTTTTGTCACTGCCTTATGAACAACAGTCTAACATTGCAGCAGAATTGGATCGATCCATACCTGAAGTCCATAAAAAAATTGAAGATATGCGTACCATGTTTGCATTCTAATTAGAGAAATATTTTTTAGTTTTGTTGTGAGTATTGTTGTTGATGTTGCTGCCACATTCTAATAATAAACTATATACACCTTATAATCAAATTATTTTTACTGTGAAAATCTTCATCGCAAGCTTGATCTCTACTCTACACATAATAATTTGGCTTTGTGTCTTGAACATTTTCACTTTCTTGATTCTTACTTCCTCTATGCTCATGAGTCGTTATGTACAGTATGTACCAGATGATATCTATAGCTGCAAGATTTTGGAGTTGCTAATAGGATATTTTATTAAATCAAGGTTTTCACAACAGTTGCAGACACATCTAATGCTTACAAAGAAAGCCTTGTGTGGGAATATAAATTTAATGTGCTCAATAAAATTGCCTTTACTCTAAATAAATAACAAGCTGCACCCAATAACTTGTATTTAAACTTTGAAAGAAAACATATGAAATATTTTGTTTTTAAAAAAATGCTCGCTCAGATATATACAACGACTATCAACGAATCTCTTTTTATTATGTATTTCAACCATACGACTGTTGTTATGAAAGCACTTTAAGTCTTTGAATGCAAACCATATATATGCCGCATAGATATTAAATTTTATAAAAAAAACTATCATGATTTTTAAACTCTTTGAAATTATGTTATGTTATAATGAACATCAGTTTATATTCTTTAATTTTTTTTAGATTTGACATTTTTACAAAGTAAATGACATTGACATTTAAAAGAATTACTTAAACACATCTTTGAAACCAAGATGTTGCTTTTGAAATTTTTACAAGTGTAAGTTACTTTGACACCTCCACATTTTGGGTATAAAAACCACATATACGATGTAATAGATACAAACTAATGAATATCTTTACGATTTATTCTTTTTATTATTCCGAAAATGCACCATTTCGGAAAAATTGAAGTTATGTACAACTACCCTGACTCAAAATATGTTTTGTCAATTCTTGAAAGGGCAGCTATAGAGGTGGCCAGCACAATGGAGCATTTTGGATGGAAAGTCGGTACCCTGGCTGAGCTAGATCCAGAAATGAAAGGACTCTTGGGACTCAACTATGAACGGGGTCGTCGAATTGAGCTTCTTGTGCGTGATAATGATGGCCCGGGTGGGTTTAGACCATACACCGAAGTCTTGAATGTTCTCCTACACGAGTAAGTATCTAAAGCTCTATTTAAAATTTCACCAACACTTTGATGATTATTAAAATATTAAAAGATATTAATTAATTAATTGTGCACTGCTTGTCGGATTATTACTTTTATATAGACTAACACATATTATGCATGGTCGTCATGCCCAGCCATTCAATGACCTTCTCTACTATCTTAGATTGAGACATTCTAGAAGCGGCCACAGATTCCAGCAAGACTATCATTATGATCATGGCGGTGAGGGTGAGAACATTGAGGTTAAAATTATTGACAATTATGTTCCTGAGAGCAGAGATCCATTTGAAAACTCTCGCTTGCCTCCACCCCAGCCACCACGTCTACCACCAATTCAACCACCACACCATCCACCACACTATCCACCATCTGGTGGTGGTCACAATGGAGATTTTGATGATGACTATGGTAATAACTATGGTGGTAACTCTGGAGGTTTTGGTGGTGGTGGCTCAAGAGGGTTTGGTGGATTTGGTGGTCTAGGTGGATTTGGCGGTCTAGGTGGCTTTAGTGGATTTGGTGGTTTTAGTGGTTTTGGTGATAGCTTTGGTACCGGATTCGGCGGATTTGGTGGATTCGGTGGAGGTTCTGGTGGAGGTCATGGTGGAGGTCATGACGGAGGTTATGGTGGAGGCTATGGTGGAGGTCATGACGGAGGTTATGGTGGAGGCTATGGCGGAGGTTATGGCGGAGGTTATGGCGGAGATTCTGGTGGTGGCCTAGGCGGAGGATATGGTGGAGATTCTGGTGGAGGTTTTGGTAGCCCCTTTGGTGGTGGGTTTGGAGGTTTTGGTAGATCCTTTGGTGGTGGGTTTGGAGGCTTTGGTGGAGGTTCTGGCGGTGGAGACTTTTTCGATCGCTTTAGACAACTTACTGGTGGTTTTGGGTCAGGTAGCTTTTTCCCAGCAAGCTTTACAAGAAATTGGATGTGCCGCGACTTTACCAAGGTTGGAAATACCTGGAGATGTGTCTCCAAAAGTACCACCAGCAACCGTAACCAAGGAGGAGTGCACGTAAATGGCAGTGGCGGAAGTAGCAGCAACAACAACAACCGTAACCTCAACCAAGGTAATGGCCGCAACTCTGACATTAGATCTGGAGGCTCGCTTTCAAACTTTGATAGCAAGTTCCAGAATTTGATGAAAAAGTACCACTAATGGACTGTCATCGTCTTCATTTTCGGACTTGGTATATCGAAAGATTTTCGCTAGAACCAATATACCTACTTCCTCTTCCCTTTTTAGTCTTGATTTTTGTATAGTTTTTGTTAGCTTCAATTAATAAATAAATTTATAAAACATATAAGCATCGATATGAATTAAGGATTATGATGCTGTTAATGTCTGGCTATTCTCAAATTGAGCTTTGAGAGTGCCCAATTTAAAAACATCGATAATGAAAAAAATCATTCTGTAGATGTATTGAATATCATGGGTTAGGTGTATTGTAAAAATCAATTTATGAGTAATAAATAATTATATTTTTATTCGGGTATAGCTTTGTAAAAGGCGTTTAGTCCCAAACAATGGAAAAACAATTATACACAGACATAGAGAGTCAAATAAACAAATGATAGTAAAAGTAGTAGTAATAAAGCTCTGAGTAAGTATTCAAAAGATTATCGATAGCCAATATTAGTAGAAAAGAAAAGCAAGGTATGTATTATGGATGACTCGGACACAGGCACATGCAAATCAATATTCTACTATACATCTATCACATCTTGGTATGGCGATGGGAAATAGTTTAACCATTGTGAAAGAAGCTGTAGAAAAATATAGATACATGGCTACGGATATACATGTGGAGCCACGTTTCTAATATTTCTTTGTGTCAAAAATGGTGGGAAAGAGTGAATAATTAGTTATTTATAGAAAGTAGGGAGTGAGTGGCTGGTGAACCAAACAAAAACGAAGATCGGTATGATGTTTAATGGGCAGAATGGCTGTAGCAGTAGTAGTAATTCAGGGTGGCAAGGCCAAGAACGTGTGCTGAATTCTTTAGTGATTTGTGCTATATGGTATATGGGCTCAGGATAGCAAAAATCCGTAGTTGTAGATCCTTTTTAACACCACCACCAGCATCTCATCAACCCTGCTTTGTTTTATTTTATCGACGATACACACAACCTTTTTGTTGATGTTGTTGCTGTTGGTTTTCTCCCCAATATTGAGAGAAATTGAAATGAGCTCAGAGTCATGGCACCAACAATTGGAATAGTTATTAATAAAAGTGCCATGTTCAAATACGAGAGAAATCTCTCTGGACCATTGGTCAATCTGATAATCACCACCTGGATAGACCATGGAAGCATGGCTGGAAATAAAGTTTTGCGGATTCTATTACCACATGTAGCAGTTGCATATACTTTTTTACAAAGCTGGTTAATTAGTAATACATTGGACTCAGTGATGTGTTGTACCAGCAACTTAAATGGCAGCCGCTGAATCTAAAAATAAGAAGTGGCAAACAGCCAAGATCGATGATGATAATCGGGGAACCGAAATATGAGTCAGACAGACAAACAGAAAACTGTGTGACGGTTTTCATTGCCAACACAAGCTGTTTGGACGTGTTTGTGTGTGGTTAGGGAAACAAACAGAATTCTGTGCCAAGGCCCTAAAATTCTATTTATGAGGGACTAAGATGAAAAGAAAATACCCAGAGAAAAATTAGCTCAGGCTTTGAAAAAGCTTGGGGAATGGAGATGAGAACGAAATAGATCACTGCCCCGGCCCGTGGTGTGGCATGTGTAGTTTGTCTTTGGACCACGACTCCTCCTCTCGGGCCAATCCATGATGCAACCCGGATCCAATACCGTAAATAAAAAACTTTTTTGTTACAGATCATCATCGATCCTTGGTATTCAGCTACTACCAAAGATCTTTCGGTATTCTCCTTTTCCCTCTCTATGGGAGTTTGCAGGTTGGTTGCGGCCTTGCATTGTTTATGGCTGGTGTGTGTGTGTGGCGAATCAATTTTTATGCAGGGTTTTTTTGGTTTTTGGCTTGGTGTGTGGCGCTCAGCTTATCCTGAATACACACACAAAGGAATTTCGTCCAAATCCTTCCTTATTGTCCATGCCTACGCTCTGCTGATATATACACGTGTATATGTGCTGCACCTATCCCGAAACATGAACCCGTACGCCTTTTTATAGAAAAGAAAGAGGGATCGTGACTCAGTCATTGCAATACTGTTGTTAATGCCATGTATTCCATAGCCGTGTAAGCACAAAAAAACCGTTCTCAGTATTGATGATGAAAAAATCTCGGTCTCCTTTCCATTTGATTCCGATATGAATGAATGAATGAAAATCTTTGCATTTCTAATTTCATCCCCATTTTTGTAGAGTGATGTGATATGTGTGCGTATGTGGTTAATTCGACCCAGGGAGTTTTTCATTTTGATGAGATCATTCTTTTCTATTACTGACTGGCAGGCAGGCTAGCAGGCTAGAGAAAAAACGAGTGGCATGCAGCTAAGCGCAGCAGCGCCAACAGAAACAGCGGTGTATATCTTATGGATGGGCCTTGAAAGCGGCTGGCTGGTTGCATCTATTTGCCACATGCAAAAAACACGAATCCAGCTTCACCAAGCATATGATGAGATATTCGTGTGTATTTTCTCTCTGCTGTGTGGGTCTGGAAAGTTACTTTGGCTATTGTTTGGTTGGTATACAGGCACACTTAAGTGAGCCACTTACCATTAGGCAATATACGGACTTCGTACAGGATCGAATCTCCCTCTGCTCCCGAGTGGCCAACATCCAATTATCCAAACAGCCTTTCTTTGCCAATAGTCCACACCCACACCAACCATAAAACCTTCATGATATCGTGCCATGTTGTTCTCACACTCGTGTATATATAAATGTGTGTCTGGAGTACGAGCTGTTATTTCTTCCTGTCTATCCCATTGCTGGTATTCAATTACTCACAACCTAAGCTCTCATCGCGTCCACCATCAATCAGTCAAGCTGTGGGTGCTGTCTTTTTTCTATCATCGAAATAGACAATATCTACAAGCTCTTTTTTCTTTTTTCTGAATCGGAACATATCTAAGATTTTTGTAGAGCTACAAGCACCTGCTACTCTTTGTAAGGGTGAGTGAGTGTTTTCGTGTATTAAAGACATGTCGCCGGCTCCTCCATCTCGTTCAGATAACCGCAAAGAGGAGGAGCGCACTAGCAACAATAATAGTAGAAGTCCAATGCCTCCATCCTACATGGCCCATCAGCAGTCATCATCATCATCATCACCAGCTACTTTTGGAGACCTGGATCCAAGTGAGAATACAGGCCATGGCCAGGGGCACAGATACCCCCCATCGCCATTAAATCCGCAACAACATACATTGCTTCCCAAAACCGAAGGCAGCCATAGTAGCCATTTGAGTAGTGGTCGTGATAAAAGTGGTGAGGCCGGTGGGAGTAGAAGCAAACCGCCACTATTAAAGTCCCGGTCCACAAAGCAGCCCCCTACACAAGGCTTAGGCTTACAAATCACAGGTTCCAATACATTGCCAGGAATTAGTATCACCGAGCCCACGCCCATTAACAGAAAGAGGCCCGATTTGCCCATCATTAACCCCGGAACGCAATCGAGCCAACAAAGAAGCAATGATGCTGATGAGGGCAATGGCAAAAAGGACCAACAAGACTCACGTCCCCCAGTCCCACAAACTCGACACCAGCAAGGGCTTTCGTCGTTGCCGTTGTCGTCATTGCGCAGCCAAGCCGAAGTTTCTCCGTCCACTAAAAACCCTGAACCAGCAACCAAAACTACTCAAAAGTACCAACAGCAACCCGAAACCAGCAGTAATAAAAATGCTGATATGGGAGATAGTAAAAATTATGGTGAGGGCGAGGATGACGAAATTGAGAGAGATAGAAAATCAAAGATATTACGTTTATTTGGTTTATCCGGTCCCCAACCCACTGCTACTCATCATTCTGGTACCAATGAAAATCCAGGACATGGCCAAGTCATGCAGCACGACGACGAAAAGGGTAATATACTTGTAGAAGAAAGAAATGGCGGTGGTCAAACACCAGAAAAATACAGCAATGCAAAAGCCGGGGCTACTGATGTATCTGCAGCAGATGCTGAAAATGGCTACAAAGAAGATAATAGTGGTGGGAGTGAAAGCAAATGGGACATCGCACGCAAATTGACCAACCCATTGTCTCGACTTTTGGTTAACCAAAGGCTAAACAAGATAAGCTCTAGAAGCAGCAACGCTAACAGTCATGCTGGCGAAAACAATAGTCGAGAAGGTTCGACAGCATCAGCAGCAGCTCAAGACAATAACAGCACTGCAGGTAGCAGTAAAGAAGGTGGATTTACATCAGCGCTTAAGCGCACAATTGGTACAATAAAAGCTGGTGTTAACTATGGAAGTGAGTTGCCAACAATTCCCGAGGATTTCCATGCTGCTGATGCTGAAATGGCGGGTAGTGAATCTAGACCACCACCGCCGCCTTCATCAGCACGAATGTCTCCAATTGGAAGAACATCTACAACAATGCAGAGATTACGTGGAGAAGAAGGCAGTGGCGATGGTGCCAGTGGTAGCAATCACCGGTCTCCAATTAGTCGGCTAAATAACCCAATACATGACCCACGGCCATCTGACCTCAACAGCAATCCTAATAATCCCCCTGGCAGCAGTAGTGGAGCTCCTGGAGGAACAACTACTTCTGATCCCGATGCAAGTGGCCATGATGGTGGTGGTGAAGATGGTGAAAGCCAAACCCACGAAGAAATCATGGAAGAATTGATGCAGCCACATTTACAAAACAACGAAGAGCAGCCAGCGCTTGGAAACTACGATGCAAACAACTATGAAACCGTTGGAACCAGCTCTACATTTTATCCAAGCATACCATCATCAAACAATCCCGGTGTGGTGCACATCCGAATGAATGGTGCTAAAGCAGCCGAGAATATTGTTAATTCATTGTTCATGGGAGGTGCTGGCGGAGCCACAGGTGCTGGGAGTGTTTTTCGAGGAACCCCTCAGCAACAACAACAACAACCTGGGCAAGAAGCAATATCATCCCAAGAATTACCATCGACTGGCCATGATCAATCTCAACAGGCGCTTGATTCGGAAAAGCCGCAGACTTTTGGATCAGATGAGAAGCCGTCGTCATCCAACCAACAACAACAACCCCAATCGACCACCATCGGAGGAGGATTCAGAGTAAATAATGTAACGTCAGCTGGTCGAGGAAGTATGAGTCCCGCAGGAGGAGGACCAGGTAGTGCTGGTGGCAGTATGATGGGGATGAGGATGGGTGGATTTGGTGGTGGCGGTGCTGGTGCTGCTGCTGCTGCTCCACGTGGTATATTTGGCCATCTTATGAACATGCAGCGAAATATGGCTCAACGCGAAGCCCAAGGATATAGGGCACAAATGGAGGCTATGCTTAAACAGGAACGTGAACGTCAACGCCAATTTGACAAAAAAGAATGCGAGAGGATCAAGAAGGAGCGAGAAATGCTGAAAAGGGAGCAAGAACAGATCCGTAAAGAACGTGAGCGCCAATACTACTTGTTCCAGGCTGAACAACAGGCATTGCTGCAAAAGCAATTGACTGAATTGCAAAAACAACAACAGCAGCAACAGCAGCAGCAGCAACATCCTGGGGGAGAGAAACTAGGTGCATCATCTGGTGGACCATTCAAATCCGTGAAGTTTAAGGGTAAACAGCCAGCAACACCAATAGCCCCAACCACAGGCACAGCTGGCGCCAGTGCTTCCATCAAAGCACCAGTCAGACCATCTCAATTAGGAAAGCATGGAGGTGGTGTCCCATCAATGACCGAAAAGGAATTAGAAGAGGGAGTTGGTGGTAGTGGCGGCAGTCTCTTTGAGGGCAAGGGATCAGGAATGGGTAGAGCATCTTCTGAAGGTCAAATTCCTAGTCGAGCTGCCAGTGCTGGCGATCTTACTGCACTACCACCATCATCAACAGAAGAAGCGGCTAAACCATCGACATCTCACGGCCCCCACATCCCCCACATTTCATTCTCTCGAAAGAACTCTGATGAAACACAGGCCAGTGGAAAGAGCAAGCTGATAATGAAAACGCTGGGCAAGAACCCGGTTTCTGGAATCCTCTCAATGGCAAGTGGAGTCGGATCAACAGTAGCCCATCGTTTCCACCATCATCATGCAAACAACCAGGCTCAGTCTGAAGGTGGTGAGAGTGGATTGGCTGGAAGTGCCAACACTCTTGGTGTTAGCAGTGGTGGTGCTCCTGGGGATAAACATAAGGGCCCTCCAAATAGAAATAGCTGGAGACACAATTTTGATCTATTTGCTACGCCCCAACCAAAACTACCTCATCCACACACTGGTCCGCTGAGTCCTGGTGTCAATCGTCTTGATCCAGGGTCAAGCAAACCATCGGCTACGACCAGGAAGAATTTTATATTACAAAGGGCCAATGCAGCCAAGGGTTCGAGAACATCGCTGGCGAACAAACAATTCATTGACATGTTCTCTGATGGAGCAACAATAGCCGGCGGCGATAAATCGATCAGGACAAAATCTGCTGAAAACACGCCGCTGACATCTCCTAAAATTGGTGCTTATGCAGCATCAACAATCACAGGAGCCACATCGCTAACTCCTCCACCACAGTATTTGCCAGCCTCCCGGTCAATGACCAACCTGGCAGAACAGGCACGTCGTTCAAGCGGTGGTGCTAGCACCCCTGGCGGTACTGGTACTGGTACTGGAAGGGATCGATTTTCAGTAGATCAGAACTATTATCCAAGATCATTGGCTGAAGTCCCCGAAATGGAATTATTACAAACCATACCATCACCACATGGTTCAAGATCTCCATCGTCGTCATCATTGCTTATACAGCAACACAAGAGGCCTTCAGCAGTATCACTTCAGCATTACCACCAGCAGAGACCGCATAGTAGTAGCGGCGGTGCAATTGGTCGACAGCGCAATGATAGCTTTGTAAGCAATATGAGTGGAGGCGGTAGTAGTTATACATCATTGCCAAGTGCTCCTGCAACAGCAACAGGATTCCAAACTACAACTGGCTCACTATCACCATCAGCTGCAGTGGGCTATTATAGCCAAGGTGGTGGTGGTAGCAGTGATGAAGGCCAAGACTATTTTGGATATAAATCCGCACCCCAATCCATGACACACCATGGGTCATCATTGTATAGTGAACCAAGCACCATCAAAGACACAACGGGAGGTGGTGGATATCCGCCACAAAAAACGACCTCTGGGTCCACAACAATGGCTGGTAACACAGCAACACCATACACCACATCGTCTACAACGAAGGCCGGAAGTTTCGACTATGATTATGACCATGACGAGAAAGAATCCAAATACAGTGGTGGGCACAAAGACTTTTCCCCAATGCCAACACCACCGCCTCCACTTCCTGAGCTGCCCCCAGAGTTTGATGAAGGACAAGAAGCCATGTACGAAGACGAACGAGCCATTCTACTAGAACATATAACAAGTATATTGCAACGCCAGGATTTCCTGATGCTGATGGCCAGAGGATTTATGATGTTCGGCGCACCGTCTCATCGCCTGGAGGCCAATTTGGTAGCTGTAGCAAGGAGACTGGAGATCGATGCCTGCTTTGCTGTACTGCCGGGCATGGTGCTAATTGCATTTGGAGACCAAGATACTCACTCATCGGAAACCCACATTATCAGAGTTTCTCAAGGATATGATATGAACAGGCTTGACAAGGTCACAGCCATTTGCCGACAGGTACTTAAAGGGTGGATGGATATTCGAGATGCCACGTACTTGGTTGAACAGGTTTTGGCAACTCCCCCTTTGTTCCCATGGTGGGTCCAGGTCCTTAACTATGGAATTGCATCTTTCGTTGTTGCTCCATGCTTCTGGCTAGGGTCTTGGAAAGATGCCGGTGTTGCTGGCGGTCTGGGACTGTGTGTTGGTGGATTACAGCTGTTGGCTGGTAGGTTTGATACTTATGCCAATTTGTTTGAATTCACCGCCTCGGTATTTGTCAGCTTCATTGCCACCCTTTTGCAGGACTATATTTGCTTTGGAATTACATCAATTTCAGGATGTGTCATGCTGTTGCCTGGCTTGGGTATGACCTTGTCGATTGTCGAAATTGCTTCAAAGAATATCATTTCGGGTGCAGTCAGGCTGATCTATTCGATTGTTTCGACTCTAATTATCGCTTACGGTATCACTACGGGTAGTCATATTGCCACAGCCTTATTGGGCAGGGATTTGGAAAATGATAATGTGGTTAACAAACAGCTTGAGTCAAGTTCTGGTATGGGTAATTGTGAGGGCATCACTCGATGGTGGTGGTTTATACTTTTGCCTTTGGCTTCGGTAGCATTTAATATGTCGCTTACCGCTCACTGGAAACAATGGCCTCTAATGACTTTGGCCGGCTGTGTTGCATTCATGGTGTCCTATGGTTTGAGTTTGGTTAAGGGTCTTGACAACCTTGCCCCTGCCCTTTCATCCCTGGTCTTGGGTGTTCTTTGTAACCTTTATGCTCGTATTTCTCATTCTCGATCGGCCATTGAACCGATCCTTGGTGGAATTGTACTACTGGTTCCTGGAAGTATTGGATTGCGTGGGTTATTGGGTTACCTTCTTAACAATAACCATGGTTCTGAATTTGCTCTTACTATGATTCTTACTGCCATAAATATTGCCATTGGCTTGTTCTTGAGTACATTGATTGTATTCCCTGGTGGAAAGAAGCACTCGACTCTGATGACATTCTAATCAGTGTCAATTTTGCTATATTTATAGAGATTTATTTAATTAATGTTTATGTGTGTGCATTCTTTTCTTGAAATTTATAGAGTAATTTGAGAAGGGGATTCAATATTTAATGATACTTTTAGTTGTATTTTAATTGATTTTATTTAGCCAATTTGAATTCTAATTATAAATTCGAATAAATTATTTTATAAATAATCATGTGTGTGTGTTATTCAAAAAGCTGATTAGAATTTTTATTAGTGGATTGATAATAATATGGATTACGATTTTTAAAAGGTACCTTTTGGTGGCTGCCAACGATTAACAAGGCAACCACAGCCAAATGTGGGATCACAGACTATTAGCAAATGGTCACCCTTCAAAAATAGTTACCCATATGGATGATAATTTTCAAAGGGTGAATGTTTACTGGTAAAACCAGAGATCCATTTGGCTGTGATCGAGCCTATAATCTTTGGCTTCCAAAGGCTACCCTACAATAATTATTGCCCATATATAGTTCAGCTAGATAAAATAATGATAACAGAAATATTACAGCAATTACAAAGCGTCATTGTGTTGCCAATGTTATTTACTAATCTGAAACTTTGAATATAACATTTATGAAGTTTTGGTTTATAGAACAAGCAGAATGCCAACGTACAATTCAAAACAAAAACATTTCATTATAATGATTTCTTGATCTCAAAAATTGATATGTGTGGCTAAAAGCAGTATCCTTATTTCTTATTTGCAATGTTAAGATACAAAGATTGCATAACAATTGAATTTCCATTATAAAAAGAAAACTACACTACAATATTTGCAGCATTACTATTGTTATTATTAAGCCTTTCCTTTGATAATCCCTGAAAAGCCAGCAATACCTCTAAGAGATCTTTGGTGATATTGTCAACATATTTGACCCGTTCTTCAAATGGATCTACCATTTTGATATTGCTTAGATTAAGCATAGGTATGCCACGAATAATATTATTTTGCAAGCCTTGATTTTCCTTCTTATCATCATCATCGTCCTTATGTTTTGAAACTCCAGATCCATATTTACCAGCTGATTTGTTTTCAAAAAGAAACCAGCGTAGATTATGAGCAAGATTCACCAAATTGTCTCTACTGTCGCCATCAACAAATTCATCAGTAATATTTTCTCTAAACATCTCACTAGAAGACATGTGATTCTTCTTTTGTCGGGCAATATCCTTTGGAGTCCCCTGAGTCCATTTCTTTAATTCAAGGCCAGTCATATTATCTATTTCCCGCTGCTTAACCTTCTTCAGACCAATTGTTGCATAGTAGCACAGGACATATAGAAGAGATTCCCAATCGTCAAGAGCAGTACGAGGGACAGAGCTTGCCTCCAAGTTGTTAATGGACATGAAAGGTAATGTCCCAGTCCGCTGGGTTCGGATCTCCCTTTCCTCATTATTTATCTCAATTGCATTATCGAAATCAATAAGTAGACCACTTGCTTGGCCATTGGCATCACGAACTATAAGAATATTGTTATCAGATATGTCACGATGCAAGATGTTACAATGCTCAACTATCCTGCTGTGACACCTCATTGCATCTCCAAGGACAACTACGAACTCATCAAATGACTCAGATTCCTTGAGCGGTCTGCCAATTGGGGACATAACCATTCTCTTATGAACACAAAATGAAACATTCTCCTTGATTGTGTTGTTAGAATTATACAAATTACCCAAAATTGTTGCAGTGGTATCCTCCACAACTTCATTTGTACTGGCACATCTAAGCTTTACCTGGCCACCTGCTTCAAGCTTAGGGTATTTGATAGTATTGACTCCAAGCTTAGAAAATTTATCATTGATTTTCTGTAATAGTCTAACTTCATCTCGTGTGTCCTCTTCTAGGGTTTCTTTGGCATATGGCCAAGCATCTTTGATCACGACTGTTGCTTTAAATTCCTCATCATTCTTGACAGACCAGGGTCATCTGGGACGAGCCTCGACTGTTCTGGAAAAGTTGTTGCTGAAAGACTTTCGTCCTGAACGGTTAAGAATCGTTCAGAACGGTAAAGGAGGGAAAAGTACAACAGTGCGTGGATACCAGAATAAAATATCGTTCAGGATGGATCTGAACGGGGAAAGGAATGTGAATAAAAGGTAACAATAGGGAGTCGTCCTGAATGGGAATGGACAGTTGGGGATGATTTATATGGGAACAATAAGGTTTAACTTTAATACTTCAAATCCTTTCAACCACAACTGTATTTCTAAATAAAT